>JARQOC010000003.1:155294402-155522343 GCA_033576535.1 Allobates femoralis
GTAGAAAAAAGGACGTTCTATCAATCCTAGGCTGTGTACTTGTACCAGTGCCTTCTTGGGCAAGACTGCTGCGGCCACGAGCTCGTCCCTGTCCCTTTGCAACATCCTTTTTGGTAATTGTTTTTTTTTGAGACATTGTAGATGAATGCACAGTCACCAAGTTGGAGTTAGGTGTTGCTGTATGCGTCACTTGCTGGCGGGGTAAGTGTGCGCGCGCACACTTGGCAGTGAAGCCGCACACTACACTCCCTAAAAAAATTAGTTTCAAGTGCGCACAGCCACCCAGATGTGGTTAGGTTAGCTGAATGCGTCACTTGCTGGCGGGGTAAGTGTGCGCTCTCACACTTGGCAGTGAAACCGCACACTACACTCCCTAAAAAAATTGGTTTGAAGTGCGCACAGCCACCGAGATGTGGTTAGGTTAGCTGAATGCGTCACTTGCTGGCGGGGTAAGTGTGCGCTGTCACACTTGGCAGTGAAGCCGCACACTACACTCCCTAAAAAAATTAGTTTCAAGTGCGCACAGCCACCGAGATGTGGTTAGGTTAGCTGAATGCGTCACTTGCTGGCGGGGTAAGTGTGCGCTGTCACACTTGGCAGTGAAGCCGCACACTACACTCCCTAAAAAAATTAGTTTCAAGTGCGCACAGCCACCCAGATGTGGTTAGGTTAGCTGAATGCGTCACTTGCTGGCGGGGTAAGTGTGCGCTCTCACACTTGGCAGTGAAACCGCACACTACACTCCCTAAAAAAATTGGTTTGAAGTGCGCACAGCCACCGAGATGTGGTTAGGTTAGCTGAATGCGTCACTTGCTGGCGGGGTAAGTGTGCGCTGTCACACTTGGCAGTGAAACCGCACACTACACTCCCTAAAAAAATTGGTTTGAAGTGCGCACAGCCACCGAGATGTGGTTAGGTTAGCTGAATGCGTCACTTGCTGGCGGGGTAAGTGTGCGCTCTCACACTTGGCAGTGAAACCGCACACTACACTCCCTAAAAAAATTGGTTTGAAGTGCGCACAGCCACCGAGATGTGGTTAGGTTAGCTGAATGCGTCACTTGCTGGCGGGGTAAGTGTGCGCTGTCACACTTGGCAGTGAAGCCGCACACTACACTCCCTAAAAAAATTAGTTTCAAGTGCGCACAGCCACCGAGATGTGGTTAGGTTAGCTGAATGCGTCACTTGCTGGCGGGGTAAGTGTGCGCTGTCACACTTGGCAGTGAAGCCGCACACTACACTCCCTAAAAAAATTAGTTTCAAGTGCGCACAGCCACCGAGATGTGGTTAGGTTAGCTGAATGCGTCACTTGCTGGCGGGGTAAGTGTGCGCTGTCACACTTGGCAGTGAAGCCGCACACTACACTCCCTAAAAAAATTAGTTTCAAGTGCGCACAGCCACCGAGATGTGGTTAGGTTAGCTGAATGCGTCACTTGCTGGCGGGGTAAGTGTGCGCTGTCACACTTGGCAGTGAAGCCGCACACTACACTCCCTAAAAAAATTAGTTTCAAGTGCGCACAGCCACCGAGATGTGGTTAGGTTAGCTGAATGCGTCACTTGCTGGCGGGGTAAGTGTGCGCTGTCACACTTGGCAGTGAAGCCGCACACTACACTCCCTAAAAAAATTAGTTTCAAGTGCGCACAGCCACCGAGATGTGGTTAGGTTAGCTGAATGCGTCACTTGCTGGCGGGGTAAGTGTGCGCTCTCACACTTGGCAGTGAAACCGCACACTACACTCCCTAAAAAAATTGGTTTGAAGTGCGCACAGCCACCGAGATGTGGTTAGGTTAGCTGAATGCGTCACTTGCTGGCGGGGTAAGTGTGCGCTGTCACACTTGGCAGTGAAGCCGCACACTACACTCCCTAAAAAAATTAGTTTCAAGTGCGCACAGCCACCGAGATGTGGTTAGGTTAGCTGAATGCGTCACTTGCTGGCGGGGTAAGTGTGCGCTGTCACACTTGGCAGTGAAGCCGCACACTACACTCCCTAAGGTGGAGTACGTGCTAGCAGCAACGCACTGGTCTGCCACAGAAAAAATAACGCTCTATGGCTTATTAGGAACAAAAATCGATCTGGTGCAAAAACAAAAATGAAACAGCACCTCAGCTAAGCCTCTGACTGCAGCTGTTAGCAAAGCTGAGTGAGTAAGCTAAGCTATGAGGTCCGTCCTGTGTGCACTAAGGCTTCTCCTTCCTTCCCTCCCTGCCTGCCTGCCTACACAGCACTACTCCGTCCTCCTCCTAGCTCTCAGAAGAGCTTTTTGGGTTAATATAAGGAATCTTCCCTACACTGACAATCCCTGATCTGCTCCAGCATATATCTCTCTCTCCCTATACTAGGTCAGATCGTCTCAGGAATGTGCCCAAAATGGCGGGGACAAGCCTTATATACTGCCTTGCCTGTCATAGATGACATAGGCATGACGATGGACAGCAGCCAATCATAGTCCTGACACAACCAACTTTGCTATGCCATTACTGACTATGATTGGCTATCTTCACAAGTTTTCTGACCTAACACGCACGCTGTGCTGACTCGCAACATAACAGATTCTGTATTCCACAGTCCGAATCCCGAATACAGTATACAGGACTCGGATTCGTAGACTCGTAGGACTCGGAATCGTAGACTCGCTCAGACTCGCTGCTGACAGCGGGTATCTGTGACGAGTCAAGCTTATTGCCATTGAATTCCATTGGACTCGTCACTGTGCGAGTCCAAGCTGGGAGATTCGCCGAGTAACGAGTCCTGCGAGTACCTTCAGAATCGCCGAGTCCCGAGTCCTAGCGAGTAGACTCGCCCATCCCTAAAGTAGACATGTGGGAAATGTTACTTATAAACTCTTTTGTGTGAAATAACTCTGGCTTAAGGGCATAAATATTCTAAGCTTGAAAATTGTGAAAATTTCAATATTTTCAACAAATTTACAATATGTTCTCAAATAAATGCAAAAAATATCATCCTAAATTTATCATTAACATGAAGTAAAAAATGGCCTCAGACACTCTCAGATTCACTGGGATCCATTAAAAAATATTGGAATCTGAGAGTCCTCAGTGGTTGATATCTTTTAATGGCTAACTGAAAAGATGGTAAGTGAAGCAAGCTTTCGGGACACTATGGCCCCTTCATCAGGCTAATAATGATACAAATTCTGAAGACACACAATACATAAGCAGGGTGAGATAATGCAGTAAATAAGACAGGTGACGTAAAGCAGAGTCAGTCTTAGGAGGGGGAGAGGAGCTCGGGAGGTAAAATCAAAATTCCGAGATAAGAGTTACAGGTAGAACAAAATACAATGATTAGTGGTCTGTGGAGACCTGAAAATTCCTCAGTGAGAAAGCTATAAATCCATGCGAGACAGTTCATGCGAGAAGTGTCAAAAGTTCACTGTCTTCTAACTGTGGTCTGTTGGAAGATGTGATACCCCAAATGTCCATTCAATTGGTATAAAAACGCATAAATCTATGTGAGACATTCAATCCTGTTTTCAATGTGTCAAAGGTTGTTATCAATTCGTATTCCCAAATTCTTTTCTCTTTCTTAGATTTGAAGTTACTTTTTATAATGAGCCAGACTCATGTCTGTTACCCTGTGGTCGAAGCTGCAAAAAATGATTTGCTACAGATAGATCCATACGCCTTTCTTTTATTGTGTGGCGATGAGAATTCATTCTTGTTCTGAATTTTTGTCCTGTCTCACCTACATACATACCATCTGTTGGACATTTGGTACATATAATTAAATACACCACATTACTTGTGGCACAACTGAAGTTACCTGGGATCTCGTAGTTCTGATCTGTCCTGGGAATCTTTATCTTGTCATTATAAATGGACAGGTTTTGCATCTGTTCTGGTTGCAGGGAAAGGTTCCTGTAGCTGCTGTAGAGGATATGGCGCTATTGACAATGATGTTTTTTAGATTTGGAGGTTGTCTGAAACAAAAAAGTGAGGGAACCGGAAATATTGATTTTAGTCGGGCATCTTTTTGTAGGAGTGGTTGCAGTTTCTGTGCAGCTCCTCTTAACACCTCCATATTTGGATTGTAGGTGACTACAAGAGGAACCCGGTTGTTTTCTTCTCTAGTTTCGTAATGTAGGAGATGATTCCTTGATATTCTCATGGCTATTGTAATCTGGTTTTCTTTCTTTTAATGTTCTTTTTATTAAGCAGTAAAAGGTGTACATCCGATAAATCGTTCCCTCACATAGGGAAATGTATACATTAGTTTTAACAAAAGGTATCATCAACAACATACAAACATTTTTACCATATGTCTTATAGTGCACTATCTTCTTCTTTTTTTTGATAAGGAACTAAGATAGTAACAAAATTTTGAAAAACAGAAATTTATAGAAGTGATAGGGATAGAACTAGGAAAGGTTTAGGTGTAAGGGCTGGCAATGAGGGGGGGTTTAGGAACCTTGGGGAAGGGTCCGCGAGAGGGTTTCGCCACATTATAAGACATTCAATTATAGAGTTTCTTATGAATTCCGAGGTCGCTCTATAGTATGTCCATGGTTTCCAAGTTTTCTTGAAGGATTCATAAGAACTGAACGAGAAGGCTGCGACTTCTGCTGTATGGTACACAGTATCTATTTCTCTAATTAATTGAGACTTAGTTGGGATCCAGCTCGAGTTCCAGTGAGTGGAAATAGGAAGCCTGCAGGCGGTTATAATGTTGGAAGCTAATCTAGATATGAATGGTTCTTTCGGCCAAATAGACATGCTTAGCAATGCTGATAGAGGCGTCAGTTCCACTTTGCGTTGCAGAACGTCTGTAAGCACCCCTGATACCGTCTTCCAGTGCTCTTGTATAAAAGGGCATTGCCACTATATGTGTAGATATGTTCCTAGAGCAGAATTGCATCTCCAACAGGAGTCCGGCGTCGGTGAGTGCCATTTATGTAACAATTCGGGGGTATGATACCACCTTGTTACCACTTTGTAGGAATTTTCCTGTAGTTTTACACAAGGAGAGGGGCCGTGAGATCTT
The DNA here is from genome assembly GCA_033576535.1 of Allobates femoralis. Taxonomy (NCBI): domain Eukaryota; kingdom Metazoa; phylum Chordata; class Amphibia; order Anura; family Aromobatidae; genus Allobates; species Allobates femoralis. Next base: position 155,299,403 of record JARQOC010000003.1, read on the forward strand.
CTATAAATTTGTTTAATTTGTTGATCCGAAAACTCAGTCTGGAGGTCTCTTTCCCAGAGGCCCAAAAAGTCTCTCTTAACATGTGCATTGTCTAGTATTAATTGTTTATACAGCAGGGATAACACCTTATTAGGTGTTTGTGACTATGTACATAATTGTTCAAATAGTGTTAGGGGTCTAGAAAAGTTCATCTCCTTCAGATGTTTGTGGACATAAGCTTTCAGTTTACCATATTGAATGAATGAGATAGCTGGTAAAGATTCAGATTGCTGTATCTCCTCATATGAAAGGAGTGCTCCCTCTATTAATAAGTGGTCAATTGGAATGGGAGTAGACCATAACCGATTTTGATCTGCAGAGTTAGTTATTGTGGGTTTCACTGAAAGTTGGCCAACAAGGTCTTGCAAGTTTAGGATGGGGGGGTCAATGGGGGTAGAAGCATGTTGTGTTCTTTTTTCCATATGTGGCACCCCAAGGGTTAAATTGCCACAGAAACATCAACACAGGTTTAATCCCCACACAACACTACACTAGAAAGTGGGAGGAGTTTAGGTGGCACCTGCACTAGTGGGAGGAGCTAAGTTGTTTACCACAGAGCAGGAGTGACAGTTAGTTCAGTTTTAGTCAGAGTTCAGTTTAGTCTGGAGCAGGAGCAGAGTCTAGTAGAAGTGGAGGTCCTGAGAGGTCTGAGGAAAGGAGCCAGAGTAACAGAGGAACATACCCGGGATAAAGAGTTACCCCAAACTTAACCCCGGAGAGGCGCTTAAGACGGATACCGGATCCGAGGCTGTGCCTGAGACAGACAGGACAGTAAACACCGGCATAGTGAAGGTCCACCATCTTCACAGCACCATAGCAAAGCAACACGGAGGGTTCAGTGACAGAGAGGACTCAAGTTGCCCAGCAGATTGGTACCCGTGAGCAGAGACAGGGCCATCAGTTCAGCTACAAGCAGCAGCAGGGCCACACACAGCGCTTAAGTAGGAAGCCAAGGACCCGGTCAGGGTGAGAGCAACCCGGTACAGACTCCGTGGACAATACTGTGTTATACCATCTGCAAGTAAAGACTTGGAAAACAACAGAAACCGTGAGTGTGTGTGATCCTTATACTGAAGCCCCACTTGCCCTCATATACTGCGATTACCTCTACTCTCATCATCTCTACTGCTACCCCTACTCTCCTGCAGCATCAATAACTATCCTCACAGACTTTAACTACTACTACCACTGCCCCGGGGAACCAAGTTCTGCCCACAGGAACTATTCTATCCAAGCTGCTATCCCATCATCCCCGGAGGTTCTGCAGCAGCGGCGGCCCCATTACTGGCCGCATATAGTGGGTGGCGTAACGAGTGACAAATCCCCTGTAAATAACCCCCAATTTTATTGTGCGGGCTCGGGACACGGTCCGGACCAGGACCGCCATGACATCCCCCAGCAGTACCCCGGTCCGGCACCGAGTACCCCGTCCCAGTGGGCTCCACAACCTGGCGTCACGAACAGGATCTACCGTGCCCGGTACCGGGCATTGTATGCCGTGATTAGTGACTGTTTTAAATCTGCCGCCACTGCTGGGCGCGCGCAAGCTGAATTTTAACTGCGCCACAGATACTGTAAATTTCAGAATCCGCCATTGCAGAGCGCGCGACGCGCGGGAAGAAAAACTGCTCACCGCTCTGACGTCATCCAGAGGGGAAGAGAATCCCTGGTGCGCAGCGGAACCTTTGTTAGACATCCGGACGGAAGCGGAAGACGGAGGGCGGATATTAACTAAGGGGGCCCAAGATGTCGCAGCCCAATGCACAAGGCGGCGACGGAACAGCCGGTGGAGCTGCAGCGCCGGACCCAGCGATAGTACCCGGCGGTGCAGTGGCGCAAGGAACAGCATCCATAATGCCATTCCTGATGCCGTATACTCCAGGGGCAATGTGGCTGCCTCAATACTCCGGTGAGCCTAATACATTAACTGACTTTATGCTAAAGATAAAAGAGTATTCTGTGATGTATCCCCTCACTGAAGCCCAGCGTGTAGGAATGATAATGGGACAATTAACGGGCAATGCACGACGTGAGGTTGCGTCCTGGCTGGACACAGATAAGGACACTGTAGAGCATCTAGCAGCTGGACTGAAAGCAACGTTTGAATCTGCTGCTGATACCCGGGCTAAGATGAGGTTCTTTGCATGTCACCAGAAACCTAAACAGAGTGCCAGAGACTTTGCCTTGAACCTGCAGGAAGCACTCAGAGCCCTTAAGCTGGCAGAACCTGCTTTAGCCCCGGGAGCTGATAAAATGCTATTTGACCAATTTATAGAGGGCCTTCATTGCCCTTCCCACCGAGGACAGTTGAGCATGATGTTGCTGCAGAACCCTGACATGACATTTACTGAGCTGAAAGATAGAGCTATCCGTTTGCAGCAGCTGGAAGAGCCACGGGAGCTACCAACTGTCCTTGACACTGCAGCAGCACCTCAGCAGCCGGCAGCGCCAGCGACATCTGCCATGTCAGCAACTGCTGCTGAGAACTAATTTCTAATGCCGCAATCAATCAAAAGCTAGATGCCCTGATGCCCTGACAGACACCGTGATCTCCATGGCCAAGGTCATCAAGGAACTGCGAGAGTCAAAGCCTGCACCCAAGACCAAGTCGGCGACCATCAGAGAGGATGTCCAGTGGACGAGGCCCAGAAGATACCCAGCAGCAAGAGGACGACCCAGCGATCGCTATCAACCAGATGGACAGCCCATTTGCCGTCGTTGCCAGAAACCAGGCCATCTTGCTCGTGAGTGTCCTTTAAACGACGATTCCCTGGGCAGGCGGGCCGCTCCCCAGGAATGAACCCTCAAGGCCCCTCAGCCTGGTATGACAGATTCGTGGGAGGAAAACCGGTGATCCCTATTGTGTTGGATGGCATTCCCTTTAGTGCCTTGCTGGATACTGGGTCCCAGATAACATCCATCCCACATGTTCTTTATAAAAGGTACTGGGCTGATTCAGACATTACTAATGCGCCAGATGACTTTAACTTTGATGTATGGGCTAGTAATGGACAGGTAATACCAAAGGTTGGATTTAGAGAGATGAATATTCAGGTTGGGAAGGTAGAATTGCAGAACCAGGGTGTTATAATCATCGATGTTAACCGGCGAGAACGTGAACCAGTGATGCTGATAGGAATGAATGTAATTTAGAAATGTTTTTCCGAAGTGTTAAGTGTTTTGCAGCAAATCGCCGAGACTGCTGGAACTGGACAACAGAGGCTTCTACACAAAGAGATTAAAGCTCTGATGTTGAAGCAACAGGTAGAAATCTCCGGAGGTGAGATCGGCAGTGTACGAGTAAGTGATCAGACAGCAGACCCACCATACTCACAGCGAGAGGAGTAGTTGACGGACACAGGGGAAGAGTGCCATTACGCCTATTAAACTGCGGAGAAGATGAGGTCACATTACCTAAGTATGTAACCATGGCTAAGTTGTACACGGTTGATAACAATAACATCACAGCCGCCGAGCCCTTGAACCCGTCATGTCAGGCGGATGACAATGGCTCAGAGGAGAAGCTGGAGGATTGGTGCCAAAAGTTGCATGTAGGTACCAGTTCTACACCTCCCCGTCGCAAGCATGGAGTATACCGGGTAGTGAAGGAATATGAACAAATATTCAGTAAGCACCCGTTAGACTTTGGTCAGATTAAAGGGGTAGAGCACACTATACCCACAGGTAACCATCAGCCTATAAAAGAGAGGTATAGACCCTTACCACCAGCTCACTACCAAACCACCAAAGACATGCTCAGAGAGATGAAATCTGCAGGGGTAATAAGAGACAGTTGTAGCCCCTGGGCAGCACCTCTAGTGTTAGTTAAAAAGAAGGACGGGACCATGGGAATGTGCGTAGATTACCGGCAGATTAATTGCATCACACATAAGGACGCATACCCATTACCTAGGATTGAGGAGTCATTAGCTGCACTAAAATCTGCTAACTACTTTTCCACCCTTGATCTGACTAGTGGGTACTGGCAGGTTCCTGTGGCCGAGGCCGACAAGGAGAAGACAGCGTTTACTACGCCAATGGGCCTCTGTGAGTTTAATTGTATGCCGTTCGGACTCTGCAACGCACCCGGGACCTTCCAACGTCTGATGGAGAGCTGCTTAGGACACAAGAACTTTGAAACTGTCCTTCTGTACTTAGATGACGTCATAGTCTATTCCAAGACGTATGAGCAACATCTACAAGACCTGGCAGAAGTGTTCGAAGCTTTGTCCAAATATGGCATGAAGATCAAGCCATCCAAGTGTCACCTTCTCAAACCAAAGGTACAGCACCTGGGACACGTCGTGAGTTCAGAGGGAGTAGCACCGGATCCTGATAAAGTCAAAGTGATAAGGGATTGGCCAAGACCTACGAACGTGAAGGAAGTGAGGCAATTCCTGGGCCCGTAGGCTATTATAGAAGATTTATCAGAGGATTCACGAAGCTAGCAGCTCCTCTGCAAGACATTCTGGTAGGACGATCAAAGAAGACTTCATTCTGTAATTTCCTGACACGGTGGGATGAGGAAAGAGAAGATTCCTTCAATAAGCTGAAAAGTGCACTGACGGGAGAAGAGATCCTGGCAAACCATGATTACCATCAACCCTTCATTCTATACACAGATGCCAGCAACGTTGGACTGGGAGCAGTATTATTACAGATGCAAGGAGGCAAAGGAAGAGTTATTGCCTTTGCAAGTAGGAAGCTCCGGCCTACAGAAAGAAATCCCGAGAACTACAGCTCCTTCAAGTTAGAGCTACTGGCAGTAGTTTGGGCTGTGACTGAACGTTTTAAACATTACTTGGAAGGTGCAGAATTCACCATCTACACGGATAACAACCCGTTGACTCACCTGGATACAGCAAAACTAGGAGCTCTGGAGCAGCGATGGATAACCCGGCTATCTAATTACAACTTTGTCATCAAATACAGAGCAGGTCGCAAGAACGGGAACGCAGATGCCTTGTCACGGATGCCGCACCTGAAAGACGTGGAAGAGGAACCGGAAGAGTTGGAAGAGATTGAACTACCGGCCTTTCATCATTCAAAGGTACAAGATTATCAACCCGGCGCCTACCAAAGAAAGCAGGAAGTAAATCTTAACCCGTTAAGACACTACGGATGGGCCGAAGCCCAAGATAATGATCCAGCCGTGAAGCTAGTGAAAGAACTGCTCACGCAACAACGCGCATACCCTGATCAGAACGCCCCAGCTGAAGCTATACAGCTATGGAAAGATAGAGGCAAGTTGTTCCTGCATCAAGGGAAGCTCTGCAGAACGCATACCAATCCTAAAACGCATGAACTAGTCTGGCAGATAATTGTGCCCAAGAGAGCCACTCAAATGGTCTTAGAAGCTTATCATGACGGTGCAGGTCATTTTGGATGGAAGAAGTTAGAAGTGATCCTGAGAGAAAGATTTTATTGGGTTGGCACGAGAAAATCCATTGAACTATGGTGCAGAAGATGTGCCGCATGCAACCTCAGAAGGAAGTATCCACAGAAAGCTCCGCTTCAACCAATAGTAACCAAGCAGCCACTCGAGCTAGTCGCATTAGACCACGTCAAGTTGTCGCCAAGCCGGTCAGGCTATGTCTATGCCTTAACCATCGTGGACCATTACTCACGCTTCTTAGTGGTGGTACCTGTTAAAGATCTGACAGCGAAGACGGAAGCAAAAGCATTCCAGACGCATTTCTGTAGACCACATGGTTACCCAGAACAAGTCCTTGCAGACCAAGGTCCAGCCTTTGAATCAGAACTATTCAAGGAATTCTGTAATATGTACGGTTGTAAGAAGATCCACACAACAACGTATCATCCTCAAACAAATGGTTTATGCGAGAAAATGAATCATATTGTAATTGAACTGTTAAAGACCTTACCTGAATCAGAAAGAAACCAGTGGCCAGATAAATTACCTGACTTGGTAGACTTATACAACCATGTCCCCGTGAGTTCTACAAACTGCACTCCAGCATACCTTATGCGTGCAAGACCCGGTAAATTACCAATTGATCTAGAAATGGGAATCGTAAAACCAGATACAGAAGTAGAAGAAGAATCAGATTGGGATACCCAACGTCAGAAACAGTATCAACAAGTTCAAGAATGTGTAAAGAGAAATCTTCAGCAAGCAAGAGCAAGACAAGAGAAGACTTTCAACAAACATGCTCAAGCAATGCCATTACAAGAAGGTGATCAAGTTCTCAAGAGAAAGCGACGCACTGACAAACTGGATAATCGGTGGGAAACCGTCCCATACACAGTCTTACCATCTAACCTAAACAATGTTAAAACCTGTTTGATAAGCAAAGATGAAGGAAAAACGTCACAAGTCGTATCTCGTGATCAGCTAAAATTGTGTCCTGAAACACTGAAGACACCTGAAGTAACAGAACCCGTACAGGTCCAACCTATTAAAGAAAAAGAAGAAGTATTCCACACGGTACTAGGAGATTTCCCTAAAACATGGCCAAATTACCATGGAGCAGTTGTCGTACCAATGATTGCATTCCCTTCAATGGTGGAACCAACACCAGAACCTGTGTTACCTGAAGAAGTCTCAAGACCTGAAGAACTGGAAGTAGAACCTGTAGAGGAAGAATCAACTCCTGGTCCCAGTGAGCTTGCCAGTCCTACAGTCAGATCTTCATCTAACATAGTACCAAACACTACAAATAGGTACATGCCTACCAGCACCAATAGGCTACATGCAAGTAGTATACCCGTTTTACGCAGATCCGAGCGTAGTACCAGAGGTCAGTTACCAGCTAGGTACAGGGATTAAAAGGTCAAGTTAACTGTAAAATATAAATATGTTTGTGTAAATATAAATTGAACCCGGTAAACAAATGTACATAGTTAATGCAACGTTAAAAAAGCCCAGTACCTACAGAGACTATCCTGTATGAACTTTTTGCATATTCTTCAAACTTTTTCCTTTTATTTTATTTTTTAATGGACCATACTACCACGGACTGGTTGTGGTATAAACTTTCTTGTATATATTCATCAGCCCGGAGGCAAAAGACTAAACCCCCGGAAGGACTGTTTTTTTGAATTTTTGGACTGTTTTTGAAGTTTAGTGATTTTTGTGATTTTTACTTTTAAGTCTTTGTAAATATTAATTGTATTAATTGTTTGTTCTTTATTGTTCCACAGTCCCGAAGTACTGTCTTTAACTAAGGGGGAATGTGGCACCCCAAGGGTTAAATTGCCACAGAAACATCAACACAGGTTTTATCCCCACACAACACTACACTAGAAAGTGGGAGGAGTTTAGGTGGCACCTGCACTAGTGGGAGGAGCTAAGTTGTTTACCACAGAGCAGGAGTGACAGTTAGTTCAGTTTTAGTCAGAGTTCAGTTTAGTCTGGAGCAGGAGCAGAGTCTAGTAGAAGTGGAGGTCCTGAGAGGTCTGAGGAAAGGAGCCAGAGTAACAGAGGAACATACCCAGGATAAAGAGTTACCCCAAACTTAACCCCGGAGAGGCGCTTAAGACGGATACCGGATCCGAGGCTGTACCTGAGACAGACAGGACAGTAAACACCGGCATAGTGAAGGTCCACCATCTTCACAGCACCATAGCAAAGCAACACGGAGGGGTCAGTGACAGAGAGGACTCAAGTTGCCCAGCAGATTGGTACCCGTGAGCAGAGACAGGGCCAACAGTTCAGCTACAAGCAGCAGCAGGGCCACACACAGCGCTTAAGTAGGAAGCCAAGGACCCGGTCAGGGTGAGAGCAACCCGGTACAGACTCCGTGGACAATACTGTGTTATACCATCTGCAAGTAAAGACTTGGAAAACAACAGAAACCGTGAGTGTGTGTGATCCTTATACTGAAGCCCCACTTGCCCTCATATACTGCGATTACCTCTACTCTCATCATCTCTACTGCTACCCCTACTCTCCTGCAGCATCAATAACTATCCTCACAGACTTTAACTACTACTACCACTGTCCCGGGGAACCCAGTTCTGCCCACAGGAACTATTCTATCCAAGCTGCTATCCCATCATCCCCGGAGGTTCTGCAGCAGCGGCGGCCCCATTACTGGCCGCATATAGTGGGTGGCGTCACAAGTGACAAATCCCCTGTAAATAACCCCCCATTTTATTGTGCGGGCCTGGGACACGGTCCGGACCAGGACCGCCGTGACATCCCCCAGCAGTACCCCGGTCCGGCACCGAGTACCCCGTCCCAGTGGGCTGCACACATACTTCTGCAACGGCTCTTGTGAAAATGTTTATGTTCGAAGTCGACTTGCTGTGCAAGTCTGGTAATAATGCTAGTGATCTCAGAGGTGTGTGTGGCATAGAATCTTCAATGGCGAGCCATAATTTGTGTGTTGGCCTCCTGATCCAGTCTATGATTCTAGTCAGCATAGCAGCTCTATAATATTTATGAATGTCTGGCACCCCCATACCCCCCTTATCCCTTGGTAATTCAAGTGTCTGAAACTTAATTCGTGGTTTTTTGTTGTTCCAAATGAAGAGTAATATAAAGGTGTGTATTTTGTTTAAAATTCGTTTTGGTATATGTATCGGGAGCATTTGAAATAGGTATAAAAATTTGGGTAGTATTATACTTATAAGTAAGTTTTTCCTCCCAATCCATGATAGATAGGGGGTTCTCCATGATTTGACTGTCTCAATTGCTTTTTCTAATGTTGGTTCTATGTTGAGAGTGAGGAGATCTCTAACTGTATGACCTATTTTGATACCTAGATATGTGATATACTTATTTGGCCATGTAAAGGGATATATACGTCTATATTTGTCAATGGTGGATTTGGGAATATTTAGACTTAGAGATTCTGATTTGGATAGATTGATTTTATAGTTAGAAAGTTGGCCATAGTTTTCAAGAGTTTGTACAAAGGCAGATATACCCCTATCTGGGTCAGACAGGATCACCAACAGATCATCCGCAAATGCAGCCGACTTGTGGTGAATTTTGCAGAGTTGGACTCCTTTAATTTCCTTGCTCATCTGGATGCTTCGCAGTAACGGTTCCATCACTAGAACAAATAATAGGGGTGACAGAGGGCACCCCTGTCTCATACCGTTTTGTTGTAATCTGGTTTTCAATTGCTCTTGGATGGTAGCCCTGGTTCAGAAAGGTCTTTCTGAGGTCCTCAAGGTGATTGTCTCTATCTGTAGGGTTGGAACATATCTGATTGCATCTGATGGCCTGGCTGTACACAATAGAGTGTTTTTTATGTGCTATGGATGAAAACTGTCCCATCGGAGATATGTTGGACGGTCAATTGGCTTACAGTACAGGGTTGTCTCTATTTCATTGTTCCGTAGCTTAATGATGGTGTCCAGAAAGCTGATTTCAGTGCAGGAGTAGTTGAGTGTTAAGTTGATGGTGGGATGAAACTGATTAAAGTGTTCATAGAACGCCTTCAGCTGTTGCTCAGACTCTGTCCAGATGATTAAAATGTCATCAATATAACGATAGTAGGCTAGAGGCCTGATAGGGCAAGAGGATAAAAAGTCACCTTCAAGCTTGGCCATGAAAAGATTTGTATATTGTGGTGCCATTTTGCTTCCCATTGCTGTGTCAGTCTCCTGTAAATATATGTTGTCGTCGAATGTAAAGTAGTTGTGCGTGAGTATGAATTTTGTAAGCTTCACCACGGAGTCATCATCAATCCCTGTGTTTTCCAAGAAGGTTTTGCAGGCATTTAATCCATCCTGGTGTGGAATGTTGCTGTACAGAGACTCCACATCCATGGTGGCGAGGATGGTTCCTTCTGATAAAGGACCTATTGCTGACAGTTTATTCAATAGGTCAGTTGTGTCATGAATGTAGCTGGATGTCTCTTCTACCAGGGGTTTGAGAACACCCTCTACTCACCCAAAAATTTGTGGGTATTCCTGGATTTCCTGATTTCTGAATTTTGGGAAGCATATAGAATGTGCTTGTTCTTGGACTTTCTGGTATTAGGCCATCAGCTCTGAAGTATATGTCAGGTAGACAAGAAACCAGCCTGTTTAATTCCTTGTGATAGTCCTGTGTGGGGTCAGACTCCAATTTCTTGTAGTAGCATATGTCCATCAGTTGTCTGTTTCCTTCCTTCAGGTAGTCAGATTTGTTAATCATAACTATTGCACCATCCTTGTCTGGAGGTTTAATGATGATGTCTTTGTTGGTTTTCAAAGACTGTATGGACCATATGACATTCTTCCAATACTCTTCTGGATCATCCAAATGCTCTCTAGAAAACGTCAGACGTTCCCGGACATTTAATGGCTTAAGCAGAGAGACACGTCTGGCACTGCAGAATCTGAGTCCCTGGTGACGTAGTGTATTACTGATGGTAGTCAGACATTGGTCCCAGCTCTCTGCAGTTTATACACTAGGTCCTCCCGTGTGGTTTTGGCATTTTTGCTTACCATTCTTGAGATCATTTTGACCCCATGAGATCTTGCGTGGAGCCCCAGATCGAGGGAAATTATTAGTGGTCTTGTATGTCTTCCATTTTCTAATTATTGATCCTACAGTTGATTTCTTCACACTAAGCTGCTTACCTATTGCATATTTGGTCTTCCCAGCCTGTTGTAGGCTACAATTTTGTTTCTGGTGTCCTTCGACAGCTCTTTAGTCTTCACTATAGTGGAGTTTGGAGTGTGACTATTTGAGGTTGTGGACAGGTGTTTTTATACTGATAACAAGTTCAAACAGGTGCCAGTACTACAGGCAATGAGTGGAGGACAGCGAAGCCTCTTAAGAAGAAGTTACAGGTCTGTGAGACCCAGAAATCCTGCTTTTTTTTGTAGGTGACCAAATACTAATATTCCACCAAAATTTGAAAAAAAATTTCTTCCAAATCAGACAATGTGATTTTCAGGATTTGTTTTCTCATTTTGTCTCTCATAGTTGGGGTCTAGCCATGATGTCAATCACAGGCCTCTCATCTTTTTAAGTGGGAGAACTTGCACAATTGGTGGCTGACTAAATACTTTTTTTCTCCACTGTAGACAATAAGAGAGTCTGCAAATAAGACCAGGTCAGATGGATATATAACTCGGACGAGGATCGAATTGTAGTGCAGGCAGAGTGTGACAGCTTCATGTACTTCTATGTAGCTATTACACCCAGGTCAGAGGAGCTGCCACTCGGTCCGAGCATTGCAATGTGATCATCGTTGGTGCTTTATGCCCATCTGAACCAGGCCTGACGGTAAAGCTGGTAAACAATACATAATTCAGGTAATAATGTTGTTGGGATTAAGTGTAGTTGAATTGAAAATTCAACCAACATGATAAGTGAGCGATACGTGAGTTATAAATATTGAGTACTTACAATTATTTAAATTACTTACAGGAATGAAAAGATGCAGCAGACTTTATTTACATATATGTATATATGAATGTATACAGCTCTTGGATAAATTAGAGACCACTGCACAGTTTTCTAAAAAATCCCCATCTCCACATGTCTGACAGCCATTCCATTCCAGTGTCAGCTGAATTCCAACCAAAGTACACCTCATTCTACTTAATGTGCTTCTGATTAGGTGATCTCCTGAACCAAATTTTAATTAATGAGGGAAAGTATACAAAACACTGCTGTGGTCTTCACAATACTCTTGCAATAGGACAAGCTGGATGGAAAAACAAGTGCTAGGAATAGACCAAAAGTAATTTGAATGAAAACATAACTTTTAACCATGGAGTTGAAAAGAAAAGTCTTGAGTGAGGAAAAGAAGAGTTTAATTCAGGCTTTACTTGCAGAGGGATACAGTGAGAGTCATTTTGCCTCAATCCATAAAATTTCGAAGACGGCAGTCCATTAAAATAAGGTCAAACAGCAGATATTGGGCACGACAAAGCTACAGACCGGCAGAGGGCGAAAGCGACTCTCCAATGACCAGGATGACTGTCATCTTATTCAAATGTCACTCAGCAACCGCAGGATGACATCAAGTGGCCTACAAAAGAAATGGCAAATAGTAGCTGTGATGAAGTGCATGGCAAGAACAGTTTGTAACAGGCTTCTAGAGGCAGGGCTCAAGTCATGTAAAGCTAGAAAAAAGCTTTTCATCAATGAGAAGCTAAGGAGATAAGGAGAGCAAGGCTGATATTTGCCAAAGACCATAAGGATTGAACCATAGAAGACTGGAGTAAGGTAATCTTCTCGGATGAGTCTCATTTTTAGCTTTGCCCAACACCTGGTCGTCTAATTGTTAGACGGAGACTTGGAGAGGCGTACAAGCCACAGTGTCTTGCACCCACTGTGAAATTTGGTGGAGGATTGGTGATGATCTGGGAATGCTTCAGCAAGGCTGGAATTGGGCAGGTTTAGGGTATGTGCCCACAGGACGTTTTTGCTGAGTTTTTCCTGCGGTTTCTTCAGCAGAAAACCATTGGTTTTATGGTAATTTATGCTAATTTGTTCCTGCGGTTTTGATTCCCAGCAAAACCAATGTATTTCACAGAAACACTGTGCCCACACATTGGTTTTGCAAGTGTCAAGAACTGTCAAATACCTGCGTTTTTGGTGCGGATGGGAAAGAATTGACTTGTTAATTATTTTCCTGCGTTTTTGCTAAAGTCAATGAAAAAAACGCAGGAAAAACGCAGTTAAAAAAACACAGTAAAAACGCACAAAAAACGCGCAAAATACGCAGACAAGATCATAGCTAATCTCCTGTCAAGGACTCTAGGATCCTCAGGTTTTGCTGCTTTCAGGACTGCTTTAAAAAAGTCCTGTGGGCACATACCCTAATGTTTGCGAAGGACGTGTGAATCAAGCCGCATACTAGGTTATCCTTGACAAACACTTGCTTCCTTCTGCTCAGGCAATGTTTCCCAACTCTGAAGACTGTTTTTTCCAGCAGGACAATGCCCCATGCCCCACAGATAGATCAATCTATGTGTGGATGAAGGAGCACCACATCAAGACCCTGTCATGGCCAGCCCAATCTCCAGACCTGAACTCCATTGAAAATCTCCAGAATGTAATCAAGAGGAAGATGAATAGTCACAAGCCATCAAACAAAGAAGAACTGCTTACATTTTTGTACATATAATAAGCGGCACTGTTAATGACAAAATATGATAAAAGAAAAATTGCAGCTAAGCTAGGCTTTATCAATGCGCATTCATAAACCACCCAGTCACCACGTTGAGGTGTGTTTTTTCAACTGGGTCCCCAGATTCCTTCCTACCTATTTTCTGGCGCAATTTGATTCATTTTTATAGGCTGATACCTGCGAGCAATAGAGAATGTTGGCCTATAGGGGCAAGGAAAGGTGTTATTCATTAGCAATCTCTGCATCTGTCTTAACAGTGCCGCTTATTATATGTATCTAAATTGTGTTTACCGTTGCACTAACACTGATAGGAATGAGTACTGCATCTATAAATGAATTAATACGGGTTCACCCCCTATCTAATGTACCTTTCCCCACCTAGTTAGCCTGTGACAACGTATGCTATTGCTTTCAGATGTCAACCTTCTAGTCTATTCTTGAAGAGGTTAATTTTTTTCCATCCAGGCAGAGATTGCTAATACATAACACCTTTCCTTGCCCCTATAGGCCTACATTCTCTATTGCTCGCAGGTATCAGATAGACTATAAAAATGAATCAAATTGCGCCAGAAAATAGGTAGGAAGGAATCTATGGACCCAGTTGAAAGGACACACCTCAATGTTGTGACTGGTTTGTTTATGAATGCGCATTGATAAAGCTAAGTGTCTTCTTTTTCTCCTTTTAGCTTAACTGCAATTTTTTCTTTTATCAGATTTTGTCATTAACAGTGCCGCTTATTATATGTTTCTAAATTGTGTTTCGCGTTGCACTAACACTGATAGGAATGAGTATTGCATCTATAAATGCTTACATTTTTGTGCCAGGAGTGGCCTAAGATCACCCAAAAGCAGTGTGAAAGACTGGTGGAAAGCATGCCAAGACACATGAAAGCTGTGTCATGGTTATTCCACCAAATATTGATTTGTGAACTCTTCCTGAGTTAAAACATTAGTATTGTTGTTTCTAAATGAATATGAACTTGTTTTCTTTGCATTATTTGAGGTCGGAAAGCACTTGTTTCTTTTTTATTATTTTGACATCTCTCATTTGCTGCAAATAAGTACAACATTTTTAGCTGTGAATTTCAGAGACATGTTGTCAGCAGTTTATAGAATAAAAGTACAATGTACATTTTACCCAAAAATATATCTATAAAGTGAAAAATCAGAGAAACCGAAACTTTTGCAGTCATAGCTTAATTTTTGCCAGAGCTGTATAATATAGGCCATGTTCACACACATGCGTTTTTTTGACCATCTCTGCGTTTTTGGGCTGTTAAAAAAAACGCAGGTGCGTTAACGCAGGGTACATTTGAGTGTAGCTGCGTTTTTCAGCTCCATTTGCGTTTTTTACCCCTAGTCCAAAAAACGCTGCATGCAGCGTTTTTGGGTGCTGTAAAAAAACGCATGTGCGTTTTTCCAAAAACGCATGCGTTTTTTTAACATGGGGCCCTATGGGAAACGCATGCAAAAATGCATGGTACATTAGTACCTTTTAGTGCCATTCAAAAACGCATGTGTTTCCCATAGGGGCCCATGTTAAAAAAACGCATGCGTTTTTGAAAAAACGCACATGCGTTTTTTTAACATGGGGGCCCTATGGGAAACGCATGCGTTTTTAAAAGGCACATTTATGCACCCTGCGTTAACGCTTGCGTTTTTGCCTGCGTTTTTGGTGAAAAAATGACTAAGTCCAAAAACGTGGCAAATCCTTTCAGACACACAAGGGACATTTTTTGGCACTCTTAAAAAACGCAAGTGCTTTTAGGAGTGCTAAAAAAAACGCAAATTGTGTGTGAACATAGCCATATATATATATATGTCACTACAAGGGGCTGGGAGGCAGCTACCTCCTCTACATCAGGTAGAATTGTGCATTATTAAAGCAGAACATTTTGCCCCTGTGGATGAGGGGGTTGGGGAGTGTAACAATCACTTGCTCCTAGAGTAAATCAATAGTTTCCTCATCCACTTATACAGGGCAGCCAGGCAGAGACCACAACACACCAAGGATTCTTGAACAATTCTTTAGTTAACACTTGCATGAAAGACGTGGTAGGCTGGGGTCACAGTACCATTTTTCACATGCGTTTTTGGAGACCTGCGTTTTCAAAAACGCTTGTAAAAAACGCACCCATAGGCCCCCATGTTAAAAAACGCATTCCCTAATAGCCAAAAAGCATGTGTGACAGTCCCATGCGTTTTTGGAGCTTTTCCAAAAACGCATGCGTTTTTTTAACATGGGCTCCTATGGGAAACGCATGCAAAAACACATGTACAATTAGTGCCATTCTAAAACGCATGCGTTTCCCATAGGAGCCCATGTTAAAAAAACGCATGCGTTTCAGAAAACGCATGCGTTTTTTTAACATGGGCTCTTATGGGAAACGCATGCGTTTTTGAATGGCACTAAAAATTACTAATGTACCATGCGTTTTTGTATGCGTTTTCCATAGAGGCCCATGTTATAAAAACGCATGCGTTTTCCACAAAAACGCATGCATTTTTCAAAACGCACAAAAAAATACTACAAGCACTATTTTTAGGTGCAGATTCAAAAACGCAGGGAGCCATCACACACCTTAAAAAAACTCATGCTGACATGAAAACAAGCATGAGTTTTGTTAAATCACAAAAAAAAACGCATGGCAACTGTGACCACAGCCGTACTTGGCATTCTTCCTCCTTGAAGTATCCCTCTCTCTTTAACCCTAGAACGCATACCTGGGGCCTCGCAGACCTGCTAGGTTACTTGTTTTCTATTTTCTGCAAGATTACTTTAGTTAGATTTTTTAAACTCTAGGTATTCCTAAGGTATATAGTTGTTAGTAATTTCCAGTTGTTCATATATTTTTATGTTATAGGCATTTCGGTAAAACAACTCTTTTTTGGGACTACTCCATATTCACATACCTGGTGCCTTTTAGGCCTGTACTTGGTTTACATGTGATCCTCAGTCTTTTTGTCTGTACTGTTGCTGGGGAAGATTTTGTCTTTATTACTCAGTCTTTATGACTCTGCTGTTGCTGGGAAGAGTGTGGATTCTGCCTGACTACATGGTCATGTGATCTTGGGAGGGAGGCTCCCTCACAAAGTTTTGCGTCTCTGACATCATCGCAGGTCATGAACACACAGGAACAGAAGGACAGACAACATTCTGTTCATTATGTGCTACTTGCTGAAGAGGCTTTGGAGGAAGGAGTAAGCTTTCTTGTTTCTGGAAAAAGAAACTTTCTGAGCTTCAAAAATCCAGAGGCTTCTACTGCACTTTACCTTTAGCACACACACTAACATAGAGTGCACAACCCTGATTGTAATAATTTTTTTTTTTTTTTTTTATTTTAGTTTACTGACATCTAAGGTTACAATGGCACAGTCTAAATCCAGGGGTTTGACTGACCAAGAAATCGAGTCAATCATTTTTGATAGTGATGAAGACAGTGAAGTTACTTTGTCTGATGAAGAGTACATGCCACCAGCTAATGTCTCTACTTCTTCGTCCAGTGATTCTTCAGATGATGAAGAAGTAGTGGATCCAGCAGAACATACACATAGAACATCCAAAACTAATGTTTTTTGGAACAGTACTGCTGGGGTTCTTGGATGAACCCCATCACATAATATTATGAGAGTTGCTGAAGGCGCTGTAGGAATTCCACAATTCTTGTCCAAAAGAGACGTTTTCTGTAAAAAATTTTCAGATGATATTGTAGATGAGGTAGTTTTGTGTACTAACTTAGAAGGAAAACATATCGCTTCAATAAGAAAAAATACATGGAAAAATATAACAAAAGCGGAACTACCGTATATACTCGTGTATAAGCCGACCCGTGTATAAGCCGACCCCCCTACTTTTGCCCCCAAAAGCTGGTAAAAGTTATTGACTCACGTATAAGCCTAGGGTATGAAATGCAGCAGACCCCCATCCTATTATATAGCCCCCCCGTCACTGGTATATAGCACCCCTCAGTAATGGTATACAGGCCCCTCAGCAGTGGTATTATACAGGCCCCTCAGCAGTGGTATACAGGCCCCTCAGCAGTGGTATACAGGCCCCTGTGCAGTAGTATACAGGCCACTGTGCAGTAGTATACAGGCCCCTGTGCAGTAGTATACAGGCCCCTGTGCAGTGTATACAGGCCCCTGTGCAGTGTATACAGGCCCCTGTGCAGTGTATACAGGCCCCTGTGTAGTGTATACAGGCCCCTGTGCAGTGTATACAGGCCCCTCTGCAGTGTATACAGGCCCCTGTGCAGTGTATACAGGCCCCTGTGCAGTGTATACAGGCCCCTGTGCAGTGTATACAGGCCCCTGTGCAGTGTATACAGGCCCCTGTGCAGTGTATACAGGCCCCTGTGCAGTGTATACAGGCCCCTCTGCAGTGTATACAGGCCCCTCTGCAGTGTATACAGGCCCCTCTGCAGTGTATACAGGCCCCTTTGCAGCGTATACAGGCCCCTCTGCAGTGTATACAGGCCCCTCTGCAGCGTATACAGGCCCCTGTGCAGTGTATACAGGCCCCTCTGCAGTGTATATAGGCCCCCAATGGTGGTATACTGGCCCCTAGCAGTAACACACAGCCCCCCTCCTTAGTATGTCCCCCCCAGGCTGCGGCACCTGTTAAAATAACAAACGTTTCATACATCACCTTTCCGGCGCAGCTCCTCCGCTCCTCCGGTCCCGGCTTCTTCCTTCTTGTGCCGGCTTCTAGTGCTGTGACCGCGCGCAGGAAATGACGTCATCTCCTGCGCCCGGTCACATGACACCGGCACAAGAAGGAAGAAGCCGGGACCGGAGGAGCGGCGCCGGAGAGGTGATGTATGAAACGCTTGTTATTTTAACAGGTGCCGCAGCCTGGGGAAGACATACTAAGGAGGGGGGGCTGTGTGTTACTGCTGGGGGCCAGTGTATTGCAATATGCACGGCATCCCCCCACCCCTGATGGACGGGGGGATGCCGTGCATATTCATTACACTAATGAGGCGGCACCACGTGACCGCCCGCGGTCACTGCGGCCCCCTCCTGCGTCCTCCAGCCCCCGGTCACAGCCCCCCCCCTCTGCAAAAACTGAGTGACTTGCGTATAAGCCGAGGGGGGGACTTTTCAGCCCAATTTTTGGGCTGAAAAACTCGGCTTATACGCGAGTATATACGGTATATGGTTATATTGCCCTTACTCTTCTGGCAGGGTGTACAAAATCATACGATGTTACAATCAGAGAATTATTTCTGAACCCTTTTTCAGATCCACACTACAAAGCTACAATGTCAGTCAATAGATTTGAGAATATTCGGAGAAGCCTTCATTTTGATGATAAGAGAACTCGTCCTGTGAGGTTGGAAACAGATAAATTAGCCCCTATTAGCTACATCTGGAATCTTTTCATCAAAAACTGTACAAAGCTTTACCATTCTAATGACAAAGTGACAATGGATGAGCAACTTCTTGCCTTTAGGGGATGTTGCAAATTCCTTCAGTATATGCCCAGTAAACCTGCCAAGTATGGCATAAAAATGTTTTGGATGTGTGATTCTACAAGCTATTATGGCATGAATGGTCTGATTTACTGTGGCAAAGAAGCTGATGCTCCAGTCCAGAGAGAGCTATGTTCTGACATAGTAAAAACACTTGCAGTACCAATTTTCAATTCTAGAAAAAATATAACAATGAACAACTACTTTACCCATCTGGAACTGGGCAAATTTTTGCTTCAGAAAAAACTCACACTCGTTGGTACTACGAGGCCAAATCGCTGTGAAATTCTTCCAATCATGAAGCACAATCGCAAGCAACCACTTTATGAGAGTGTCTTTGGTTTCTGCAATCAAGCAACAATGGTATCTTATAGAGCAAAGAAAGAAAAATCTGTGATATTACTGAGTATTCCATCATGATGGAAGTATTGACACTGATGACAGGAAACAGAAACCTGAAATCATACTGCATTATAATAAAACAAAAGGAGGTGTGCACAAGATGGATGAAATGATTGGAGAGTATTCGTGCAAGAGTCAAACAAAACGTTGGCCTGTAGTCATTTTTTATAATATCCTTGATGTGTCAGCCCTCGATAGCTATATTGTTTATAGTGAAACTCATCCAGAATTCCATGCCAACAGGAAGGACAAGAGACATCTATTCTTGACGGAAGTTTGCTATGAACTTTTCATGCCTACCATGATGGAGCGAAGCAACACGAAATGCTTGCCAAGGCAAATTACGGAAGCTATGATCCGATGTGGTATACATTTTCAGGAACTTCCAGAGACAGGAGAATAAAAAAGAAAGCGCTGTTTTATTTGTCCAGCAAAGAAGGAAAGGAAATCTGAGCGTTTCTGTACTACTTGTGGACAAAATGTCTGCAAGGAACATTCTTCCGAAAAAATATGTGAAAATTATTGGGGTAATCAGTAAAGTTGAAAAAGAAAGTTTTTGAAAATAAATATTCCTGCACCATGTTTACTACAACTTTTATATAAAAAACTTTTATACAAAAAAATTGTTTTATATATATACAGTATATAGAATGCATATATTGGGCGTTTTAAGCCGGTGTAATTACTTTTTTTTGTTTTATGCACATAATTATAATGTTTTGAAATATCAAATCTCAAATAAACTTTGAAAAGTATTTCTATTTGAGTTACTCCATGTTATTTGCACACAGGCCTAAAAGGCCCCAGGTATGTGAAAGTGTACATTTCTATGGTTGCGTGTTCTAGGGTTAAAAAGGACCTGTCACCCCCCATGGATGTGAATCTAAGCCCAGCACTGAATGCATCATGTCTGCTGCATTCAGGCAAGGGGTCTCCCATGGCTCTGTGGGGCTGCTACCCTGATATATAGGCTTATAAAAACCTACAGTTATTTTCCATGGAGGCGGCCCTTGTGCTGCAGCCTGCGTCTCTGTACCGCCCATGTCCTTGTGCCAGTCATGAAATCCTCGCTCTGCGCATCCTTGTGCTGGTGACACAAGGAGCAGAGCGAGGTATTGCTTATCATAGCCCCGGGTGGCTGTCCCGCCTCCTGCTCTGATGTCAGCTTTTCCCCGCCCTTCTCCATAGCATAACATGGAGGAGGGCGGGGAGAGACTCTGATGTCAGATTAGGAGGCGGGACATCCACCTGGGGGGGTGATAAGCAATACCTCATGAGTGGCACGAGGACAGAGACACAGGCTGCAGCACAAGGGCCGCCTCCATGG
The DNA here is from genome assembly GCA_033576535.1 of Allobates femoralis. Taxonomy (NCBI): domain Eukaryota; kingdom Metazoa; phylum Chordata; class Amphibia; order Anura; family Aromobatidae; genus Allobates; species Allobates femoralis. Next base: position 155,319,694 of record JARQOC010000003.1, read on the forward strand.
AAAATAACTGTAAGTTTTTATAAGCCTATATATCGGAGTAGCAGCCCCACAGAGCCATGGGGGGCCCCTTGCCTGAATGCAGCAGACATGCTGCATTCAGTGCTGGGCTTAGATTTACATCCATGGGGGGGGTGACAGGTCCTCTTTAAGATGCTGTGGGTGCATAAACAGCCTTCCTTCTCCCTTTCGGCTCCTGCTATGTGTTCAATGGAAGCTTCTCATTTCTAGGCTCCCGCAATGTGCAGCGGCAGTCCCCTTGCTCCTATGGATATCTTCAATCATTCCCCTTTCTGATCCCCAGTATTTGGAGATCGTTCATTCTCCTGGATCCAAGTCCTCGTCCACTTTATCCCTCGGATACTTCCATTAAGCCCTCCGTGATGAGCAGAGCTCCAGACCACTGGGAATGAACTCCAGGTTCCCAGGACAGATTCTCACCCCACGGCCTACATCATCCTCTACTCAGGCATAACCCATAACCCTACCTGATCTATAATGGTTATGTACTGTACCCCTTAGCTCCTCCCAAGAATACCTTAACTCCTAACGATATGGCCAATCTAACCTATACATCCTATTTTGCCCCTAGGTGGCGACATTGCTACTGTAAAACACTTATTTCTATATTTCATACAGAGTAGAAGCCCTATATCTACTCAACTAATATATCCCACTATAAATTCACATTACATGGTACATAAACACATTGTTAACGCATTCTTCATACTGCAGGGGATATCACTACCTTCCTACATTGTGATTCAGTAATGGACTGCAAGGGGTATTACATACTGTTCTTGCTCAGGGGTCCTTTTCTGTCTGTGACAGTCATTGTGTGTATATATACATATACACATAAAGCATACATAGCAGTATGCTATAGCAGTAAGTGCAGCAATATGATCTAATATGTCAAATATAACCTTTATATTGTCTGAAAAAATATTTCACATTATTTCCAACCTTTTTTTTACCTAAAGTCTTTAGATCCTGAAGCAAACATACATTTGAAGGACAAAATAATAATAACAAAAAATGATGCAACTGAATATGAAAAGGCACTGAAAAAAGAACTTATTGATTGGGTTCAAAAAGGACATAACAAAAAGGTAAGATTTTGAAGCATTTACATATCTTAAGAATTCTATAGATATTTGTTTGTGGTTCTCAACAAGATACACTGTGAATATAGTCCTGTTTTGGTTATTGTTAATGTGGCGCCCCATCGGTTTGGTCACCAAGAAGGGGTACTACACTCAATGAACGGGTGTGGTGTCTCAGTCCTTGAGGAAACGGGATGGTGAACTCAGACCCCCACAAAAACAACCCAACACACCCTAGGACTCAGTGGACCATGGGCGGACCCGGGGAGGGCCCAGTCAAAGGAGACAGGGGAAGAACAGGTTGGCGGTGGCAGAAGCTAGTGAGTGAAAGTGGAGTGAGTGTGTTGAAGGGGGAACAGAGAAGACCACATGGGCACAGATGGAGTGAAAACGACCTGGGCATCCGGATCTGGGACTAAAATAGTCGGACGGAGGGGTTGGTCGAGAACCAGGGAATCGGCACTGAATGTGGTGTGGACGCTGTATGCCCAAACCACTGCATCGGAGGCCACACAGTCTAATGGAGTGGTGGCGGCAGCCCGACGCACCCGCTGACAAAGCAAATGAACTAGGGTCAGGAGACAGGTATCAGTCGTCCGGGAGGGCCCGTGGCTGCTAGATCGGGGCACACACACATACGCACACACGCACGCACATGCTCATACATACACACGCACATGCACACACAAATGCACATGCTCATACATACACACGCACATGCACACACATACATATACACACATGCACCTATACACATACATGTGTATATACACACGTAATCACACATGCGCATTCACCCCCCCCACATACATGCAATGCATACACGCACATACAATCACACACATACGGGCACATACACGCATATGTGCATGCACACAAATGCATACATTTACATGTGCATACACACGCACACAATTATACAGACACATACTTACACACAGACATGCACATACATGCACACATATGCATACATACATATGCACATACATACACGCACACATACGTGCATACATGCACACACGCGCATAAATACATGCACATACATACACATGCACATACAAGGATATGCACATACACATATGTGAGCATATACACGCACATAATCACATATGCACATACATGCACACACATGCATACATACATGCACACATGCACTAACATACACAATAGCACATACACACATACACAAGCATATACATGCACATTATCACACTTGCGCATTCACACACACCCACATACATGCATACACATGCATACATTCACACACATACAGGCACATGCGTGCACACACACACATGTACAAACATACAGACACTAACACGCACACAAATGCACATACATGCATACATGTGCATACACGCACGCATACACACACATATTCATACATACAAGCACACGCGCATACATGCACACATACGCATACGCACACTTGCACACATACACAGATACTTACACATGCAAGCACATACACACGTGGCCGCTAACTTTGGACACTCAGGTATACAGAGATGGAGGAGGCGTGGCGCATCACACCCACCCCCTGCAAGATTACAGGATTACATCAGAGGGAACTTGGTGGGAACTAATAAAATGGATAACGAGGTGTCTGTCTATTTTATATGTAATAAAAGATTTCTTTCTGTGTGTGTATTTTTTTCCCTCTTTACTGAAAGTATTGCTAATGGCCGGCTGTCATACTGACGGCTGACATTAGCAATACGGCTTGATATCAGCTGCCAAAAAAAAGCTGGCATCAACCCCAGACAGCCCCGGACTGGATTTTGGCCCCATAGTATCCTATGGGGCCGGATGGCAGCTATCTGCCATCCGGTTTCCATCTCTCCTGAAGAAATCAGATTTTTCTCACCGTACACGAAAACGTTGCTTGCAACGTTTTTGTGTCCGGGGAGAAAAATCTCCCCAAATTGCCATATCCCGGATTCTCCCAGATCCTCCCATATCCGGGGTAATCCGGCGCTCCCTAACATAGGAGCCTCTGGGGCCGGATTGCCCCAATCCGGGAGGATCCGGGAACTGGACAACGGCGGCTGAACACCGCTGTTATTTCAGGACCGCGGCTAGCTCCCCGCGAGCTGGGGTTCTGATTCAGCAGCAGCTGCGTGCGGCTGCACATTGGATCAGAGGGCACATTTGGCCCTCCGGTTCTGTGTGCTGATCCGGTCCGGGGCTGTCTGGTTTACATCGGACAGCCCCGGACCGGTCTCTACCGTGGTGTGAAGCCAGCCTTAAACAGCAGGAATTTTTGCTTGGACTAGATTGTCTTGTGCTCTGCAGTCCGGCAAGACGCATCATTGGCACCTCACCATCAATGTACAATGCCTATGATATAAAAGCAAAACAGATCAGCTCGCCTGTAAGTGTGCAGTCACAAACTCCAGAAAGATGTATAAGTGATATGTAGGAGACTAGCACTAAGGTTTTCCATAAAATCCATATGTTTGTTTAAAACACGTTGCTTTTCCACTCTCTGCCATGCTCTGTACTGCTGTGCTTTAATTTTATTGCTTGGATTTTTATACAGTTTTGAATAAGCACATGGATTTTATCAAAGAGCTTAGTGCTGGTCTCTTACATATCTCTTCCGCAAGGTACAATGCCATTTAAGAGCCTGGTGAGGGTGGGGTAAGCTCTGTCCACTCTGCTTCAAAGCTAGATCCCAACATTCTGATTGTGTAAGAACTACTGCACCCAGTAATGCAAGTGATAGATTACAGGCTTTAGGCTCTTTGCCTCCATCATACTGTACTCAGATAAAGTAGTAAAAACCTGCAGATTCCCTTTAAGGAACAACTGTAAGGTTTCTGTACCAGAGGGTTTAAAGAAACATGTCAGGCAATTCATGGTGCCAAATCTGTGGGTAATATGAATTGCAAGTATTCAGCCACATAATTATCTCTGTGGCATTTCAGAGAAAATATACTTTTAAGTTCTGTTTGAGAAACATAGTCGGAGATGTGACTAGTCTGGCTCCCTGTGGGCTCATGGAGATTTTTAGGTCACTTCCTTGCATGTACATAGGGAGAGACCTGTCAATCACATGCAGCAACTGGCTGAAGGTAGAGCCGAACTAGTCTGGCCCCTGGCTATGGTCCTCAAACGTATTTTCTCTGAAATACTCTATTCTAAAAATACCTCAGTGAAATCATGCAGCCAAGCTATGAATCATGCTGGCCACAGTTTGGGAAGCAGGAATCTCCTGATAGGTTCTTTAAAGGGCCCTTTCACATCAGCGTTTTTTTCAAATCGCGGCAGATGCGGTGAAAAAAACGCATCTGCCGCGATTACCGCATACCGGCTGCACTTGCGGCGCGGTTGCGGTAAACGCCATACTATGTATAGGCAGACTTGCGGCAGGTGCGGCAAGTGCGGTTTTGGCACTTGCGGCAGGTGCGGCCGCGAAAAAAAACGCGGCTGACAGTATTTTTTTTCGCAAGTGCAGCCGGTATGCGGTAATCGCGGCAGATGCGTTTTTTTCACCGCAACTGCCGCGAATTTCAAAAAACGCTGATGTGAAAGGGCCCTAAGTCCGTTAATATTATTTATTTTTCTTATAAAATGATATACTTTAAAAAACCCTGACATAAATTTGTGCAGAAGTGCAAAGCTTTAGGTTAATCTGCCACCCTGTAGTCCCGCTAGTGCGCCTCCTGAGGGAGGATGTTTGATTTGACTCGTGGGCTATGTGCCTCCGACTTCAGCTCAGCCACATTTACATTTATGTAGCGGAGCTGCTGACAAAAGCTCATGGTCATGGACAGTTGTGGGTGTGTTTTTGAAAGTAATCATGTTTTTCTAATGCTGTAAGAACTCTATTAAGTATTACATCTATTGGTAGAAGCATCAATTTATGATCATGTTGTTTAAGGTTTCAAAAGTGCTGGAAAGCCTTTCAGTTAAAGAGCCACGGGAGGTAGATTGCCGCAAATATTTTCCTCTGCTTGTCGAAAAACTAGACAAAATGAACAAACTTCCTGCACTTTTTTTTGCGTAAGTACATTTTCTTTATTTAAAAAAAAAAAAAAAAAAAGACACATAAGTTAACACAATTTTGTTAAAATTACTTGTATTTTTGATCCAGTATAAATAATGTAAAGGATAGACCTATACGTAGGATACATCATACATTTCAGAATGATGACGGCCTGATTCCTGACATTTCTCTTAGCAGCTGTTTGAAGAGTTATGGCAATGCAGGAATTAGGTTCATCTATTTTTCCCCACTACATAAATTGCACTTGCTAAAGTCTCTAATGATGTATTAATAGTTAAAGTGTAAATCTCATTTCATTGAAAAAAAACAAAAAAAAAACAATACTGCAATGGTTGTTAGTGATGGGTTACATAGCAGCTAAGTTAATGATTATTTATGCCATATCACTGATTTTCACACATTTTTCTGTGGTGTTTTAAAAGCTGCATTTTCTGACTGTGTGGGAGTGGCCAGCAGCTCATAGCGCTGTGTGTGAGAGCAGGCTGGTAGTGAGCTGTATGGCAAGCCAGCAGACAAGGGGTTAACAGAGATTGCTGTGTGGAGACAGATGACATTACAGAGAGCTTGTATAGAGGACTTTACATCCAGCTCTGTGCTGTAATGTGATACATTGTCTCCTTGTGAGCTGCCCTCAGATCATAGGCCACACCCTCTCTCCATCATCTCCTCACATGTCCGTATTCACTGTGAAGACGACCCTGGCACAGAATGAGATTCACTCACAGTGCACTGAGGACATCTTGTGGAAGGATTATGAATGGTAACCAGACAGAATTTTCTATTGAACTATATTATGAAGTTTATTAAAATCACTTGCTCTACATTATTATTAAATAACAATTTAAATGGCGGTTACACTTTAAATGTAATGGTCCCTGCTCCCTGCTTATTTTCCTGGATCTCTCTGCTGCATTTGACATTGTGGATCAACAACTTCTCATTGTGCTGTGCTCTCTCAATATCAAAAATTTTGCTCTCTCTTGGTTCTCTTCCTACCTCTCAGTCTGCTTCTTTATGTTATAATTTGCCAGCTTTTCTTCCTCTCATCATTACTGCATTGTCAGGGTTCCTCAAGGTTCAGTCCTAGGCCCGCACCTCCTTAACTATACACTGCCCTCTATAGATTAATCATGAGCAGATATGGTTTCCAGTACCATCTCTATACTGATGATGCACCTACGAGTTATTGTCTGTCTGCTGTCTCTAACATCATACCCTCCCTCTATCTGGATCTCTGTAAAACTGAGCTTCTCGTATTTTCCCAACTTGCTAACCTACCTATACCCGATATAGCAATTTCTTTGGTTGGCTCAAACATAAATCCCAAACAGAATGCTCAATGTCTTGGGGTCATATTTGACACAGATCTCTCCTTTATGCCTCATACCAATCACATGCCTGCATTTTTAAAAGCATCTCCAGAAACTGACCTCTTCTCACCTTTGAAACTGTCAAAACAGTTATTGTTGATCTTATCCATTATCATTTGGACTTTTGCCATTCTCTACTAATGGGTCTCCCTTTTACCAAACTTTCTCCTCACCGGTCCATCCTGACTGTGGGAGCCCGGGTCATGTTTCTTTCCAGCTACTACTCAGATATTTCCCATGTACTGCAGATTGCAATATAAACTTATCTCTTTCACTTGCAAAGCCTTCCACAGTTTTGGACTACCATATAGCTCCTCTCATCTCTTCACTCTACCCATGCTCTCTATTCTGCAACTGTTCTAACTTGACATCCTGTATAACTTGAATCTCTCACTTCTATCTCTTATGGTACCTTTACACACCGCTACAGAAGGTTAGAAACCACCGGGTGTCGGAGACAATTGTACCTTGTACTGTCAAAACACCGCGAGGTAGCGGCGTGTATTTCAGGTTGTTGCCACCGGTCTCTGTCGACACCTGTCTTTCAGCCGTGCTCAAAAACAGGTAGGTTTAAACCCTATGGTAGCGGTGTGTAATCGAGGAACAGGAAGGTATTTTCGACACCTAGTGAACTCCCTGGGGCGTGACACAGCCTCCGGGATACCGCGCCCCATCAGCGATCATTGGTGGAAACTCCTGCGTTACGATTGGTTGTCCCTGCATAGGGCGGCATATTTAAGGAGCTGACCATTCACACTACACAATTGCAATAGCATCATGTATTAGCCAGCCTTCCTGCGCTGGCTGGCCAATCATGATGCTATTGCATTGTCCAATCACCGAACGAGCGTCCCGTAATCCACAACTCTGGCACGCCTATGTGTTGTCCCTGCTGCCCCAGGTCCGCCCATATTCCCTTGTGGTAGCGGCGTGTAAATGAGGGATGGTGCTCTACAGAAGGTAACCTGCGGCAACCGTCGGTGCTTCCAGGGATAGAAAAAACCTACTGTGGAGCACCTTGTAGCGGCGTGTAAATGCGGTATCGGGTACCGTTAGGAACCGTTGAAACGTGCATGTGAGACACCCGGTGGTTTCTAACCTTCGTTAGCGGCATGTAAAGGTACCATAAGACATTTCTTGTGCTACAACTGTTTTCTGGAATTCACTACCCCAAACAATTGGATTAATATGTAGTCCCCTAATTTTTAAGCATGCTTTAAAAGCACATCCCTTTAGACAGGCCTATTGCCTCACTCTGCTAATCTAACTCTTCTCTATTCCCGCTAAGTTTTCCTCAGATCTCATCCCATTTATTCATCTCTCTCCATATCCTCCATGCACCCACTAGCACTTACTAGCTTTATTATAGTGAAGGTTGGACCATACATGACAAGTATTTTTTACCTATTATGTCTCCCCTATATCCTTATTGATTATAAGCTTGCAAACAGGGTCCTCACAACTGCTGTAACTGTTGAGTTGTGGTACTCGGCAATGTCTTTATTGTCGGTACATGTCCTTGCTTGATTGTAAAATGCTGCAAAAAATGATTATTATTATTGTTATTTTTATTCTGACTTCCTGAACAGCAGGGGTCCCTAAATGTTTTGACCTAGGGAGACATATTCAGCTCTGAGAGAGAGTAACAAGCCACAACCAGCTGCTGCTCCCCCTTCACATTAGTGACACCAGAGTCCGCTTTACCGGCATTTTGACAGCCACAACCTTTCCACATAAATTACATATTTCCATTCAGTGTTTTCGCATTAAACACTCCCAGAACACAGTCACATCCAGCTTCAAGGACCTACTCTGACAGGTAGCATCAATTTGTTTCCTGCTTACCATACTTACCCTAAGTACAATTATTATTGTACAGACAAACTATTACTTACAAACTGTTTCAAAGCGACTTGACTTTTAACATTTTCTCTTTTTAGATTCAGGCTTAATTTAGTGGAAAATTTAGCAGAAACGCTGTATAAACATCTAAATTATAAGATGGAAATGAAGCAGTCTGAAGAGGAGATAAGAAATATCCAAAAACTTGAAGCAAAAGCAGAAAAATTAGGAAAAACTCTTCAGTAAGTGTAAGGTTCTAATCAGTGATGTGCGATTATGCAACATTATGATCATTATTCATCACACTGAGAGGCAGGGTCTGACCCTGTCTGAGCTCATACTTGAGGAGGACTTGCCATAAATATGTGTCATTTTTACCTGTTGTAAATGCTGAACTTTTGAAACAGATAGTTTTCTTTTGTTCCTGATCCTCTCTATGATTGATACATGGTCCGTCTTCCCTGTATAAAGATGATCTTTTTAGACAAGTGGTCATGGTCTTCAAATCATCTTCATGGCAGTCTTCTTGAGGACCACACCCAGTTCAATAAAAAGACTAGATTTATAAACAAAGAAGAACGGGTTGTATCTTGGAAAAAGAGAAAAGGAGTAGATAAAAAAAGAAAAATATTAATTCAGGAAAACAATGGAATTTACACCAGTTAAAAAATACTTTTTTTTTCTGATAAATTAAAGATTGACTTTTAGCTTCCAACTAGTCACCCAAAATTGATTCCATGGTGCCAAACATCCCCTAGCATTACACTGAAATCAATTGCACACATCTTATTTGGACCTTTATTGCTTACTAGCTGTACTACCCGGCTATGCCCGGGTTAATAAATAACTGCTGTTAGCTATAACAAAATAGAATTTGAATATGTCATATTAATGACCTGTAAGAAAATAGAAGCTGAGCTGTGATTGATTGCTATAGGCAGCCTAATAAATCTCCAGCCAACAGTAAACCCTCCACCTGCCCGAGCAGTATATATTACCTCACACATACACATAAAAGACAGCTCATGTGACTGACATCTGCCTTAATTCCCTATATGGCACATGTGTTGCACATTGGCTGTTTTTAATCAGATGTATATTTTTGGAAATTAAAGATACCAGACATATGAGATGAGTTGTGTGAGGCGATTTGTGCACATCTGTGTCTGTCTGTGTGGTGTGTGTGTCCCTGGGGTGTGTGTGTGTCCCAGTGGTGTGTGTGTGTCCCTGTTGGGGGGCTCCCTACGGTGTGTGTCCTTTTGGGGGGAGGGGTGTCCCTGTAGTGTGTGTCCTTTTGGGTTAGGGGTGTCTCTGTGGTGTGTGTCCATCCCTATGGAGTCTGTGTATTCCTGTGGGGTATGTGTGTGTGTGTCTGTGTCCCTGTGGGGTGTGTATGTGTGTATGTCCCTGTGGTGTGTGTGTCCCTGTGGGGTGAGTGCATGTGTCCCTATAGGGTGTGTATGTGTGTGTGTCCCTGTGGGGGGGTGTCTGTGTGGTGTGTGTCTCTGTGTTGTGTGTGTCTCTTTGTGGTGTGTGTGTGTGTGTGTTTGTGTTCGGGTGTGTGGTGAGTATCCAATGTTGGGGCTCCACCTTAGCTGTTACTCTTTGTGTGCATGTGGTGTGTATACATGTCCCCGTGCATGGTGAATATTCCATGTCAGGGCCCCACCTTAGTGACTATATGCTGGTATATGCTGTTAGTCTTTGGTGCTGTCATTAAGCCCCTCTCATTCACAACTGTCAACTGGTAACTGTCACTTTCTCTCCATTATGTAGATAGGGCCAAAATTATTTGGTGAATTGGAACGCGCAGGGTTAACATTTCGCCTCACAACATAGCCTATGACGGGTCGGGGTCCAGACGTGTGACTGTGCAAAATTTTGTGGCTGTAGTTGCGATGGTGTAGATGCCAATCCCGGATATACACACATACACACACACACATACACACATTCAGCTTTATATATTAGATTACCTGATATGAATTCTATTGCATGATCGAAGGCCAAAGCACATGATAACCTTGAAACTCTAATTATGCAGTTTGCATAACAATATAATCTAAATCAAAAGTTCAGTATTTTTGTATTTACAGTTGAATCCAGAAGTGTACACATACGATATAAAAAGACACATGCGTGTTTTTCTCACTAACATGAAATCTGAATAAACCTTTCCCATTTTAGGTCAATTAGAATTACCATAATTATTAATATTTCCCAAATGCCAGAATGATGAGAGAGAATGTTTTAAGGCATTTTTATTATTTTCTGCAAAGTCACAAGTTTACATACACTAAGATGACTATGTCTGTAAACAATTTGGGACAGCCCATTGATGATGTCATGTGTTTGGAAACTTCTGATAGGTTTATTGGAAACATCTGAGTTAATTAGAGACACACGTTTGCATGTATATTAATGCACACCTGAAAAACACTGCTTTTTTGTGTAGCATCATAAGAAAGTCCAAAGAAATCAGCCAAGATTTCAGGAAGAGAATTGTGGACTTGCAGAAGTCTGGTTCATTTTTTGGTGCAATTTGTAGATAAATGAAGGTGCTTTGTTCATCTGCACAAACAATTATAGGCAAGTACAAACAAGATGGGAATGTCCAGCCATCATACCGCTCAGGAAGGAGACAGGTTCTGTGTCCTGGAGATGAACGTGCATATCAACCCAAGAACAAAAGAAAAAGATCATGTGAAGTTGATGTTGGAAGCTGGTAAGATTATGTCATTATTCACAGTTACACAAGCACTTTATCAACATAGGCTGGACGGCACTCTGTCAGAAAGAAGCCATTACTCCAAAAGAAACATAAAAAAGCCAGATTAATTTTTGCAAATGTACACAGGAACAAAGACCTACATTTTTGGAGACATGTCCTGTGGTCTGACGAAACTAAAATTGAACTGTTTGGCCATAATGACCATTGTTACGTTTGTAGGAAAAAGAGAGAAGCTTGGAAGCCTAATAACACCATCCCAACTGTGAAACATGAGGGGAAAGCATCATGTTGTGGGGTTGTTTTGCTGCAGGAGAAACTGGTGCATTTCATAAAATATATGGCATCACGAGGAAAGAAGATTATCTGGCAATACTGAAGCAACATCTCAAGGCATCAGCCAGGAAGTAAAATGGAAATGAGTCTTCCAAATGGACAATGACCTGAAACATACTGCCAAACTGGTTACAAAGGGTCTTAAGGATAACAAAGTCATTGTTTTGGAATGGCCATCATAAAGCCATGATCTCAATCCTATTGAAAATTTATGGGCAAAGCTGAAACGGCAGGTGTGAGCAAGTCGACCTACTAACATGGCTCAGTTACACCAGTTTTGACAAGAGTAATGGGCCCAAACTCCTACCAACTATTGTGAGAAGCGTGTGAGAAGGATATCCAAAACATTTGACCCAAATAATACAGTTTAAGGGCAATAGTACCAAATACTAATGCAATGTATGTAACCTCTCTCTCTCTCTCATTATTCTAGTATTTGAAAAATATTGATAAATATGGTAATCCTAATTGACCTAAAATGAGAAATATTGATTCTGATTTCATGTCACATAGTGAAAAAAACATGCATGTGTGTATTATCATAGAGTGTACCCTACTCATCTTACTTTACTAATCCCTCACATATAGTCTGTCCAGAGCTTCAAACAAATACAGTAATATATATATATATATATATATATATATATATATATATAAATGTACTATGTACTTCAGTGAGGCCCCCAAACCGCCTACGTACATTTCAAATTCGTTTAATCTTCATCACGGTTGTGATTGAAGTTCATTTAATCTTCAGGGCGGTTTGGCGGCCTCACTGAAGTACATTGGAGTACAGTGTGACAACACCTGGGGTTCAGGTATGACATGCAGTCTGCCTTAGTTCTTGACAGCTTATCTCAGGCAAGGAATGGTGGGAAATAGGAGGTCCCTCACATTATAATAATCACTGATAGAAAGCTGGTATTTTGTTGCTAGCTGTATGTATATAATCCTTTTTTAATTGAGGGTAGTGGAAAATAACAAGTCCTCTTTATTATGAGAGCATTTTGAAGGTGATACTGAACAGCCTGTTAATAGGTAGACCTAGTGACTGTGCCATAGAATTGATAAGTATAGAACTGTTATCGTGCGTACATAGATATTGCATAATTCCATATGTGGCTCTCTTTTTTTTATTCTGACATTTCTCGTAGTAAATTATGGTACCTGAATATGAAATGTATGGTTTTATGAAAAAAATGTTTTCTAATCAAAAAAAGTCCTGTTCACTGGGCACTGCTAAGTTAGGAGAAGTGCTTATTTTTTCATATGGGTATATGCGAGGTGGGGCATTGCTGGCCGCCTCTGGGTGCCCGCTATATATCACATCAATAATAGCATAAAAAGAAAAAAGATAGCGGCACTCACCGGGCGTGTTTCAAAGGTGCTTTATTTGGGTACCCTCATTCCAGGGTCCCACTCAGGAGGGAGGGGTGCAGAGACAGCAGAGATGACGGATCTCCGTTTCGGGGCTCCTACCCCTTCCACGGACCTCAATGTGACATTGAGGTCCGTGGAAGGGGTAGGAGCCCCGAAACGGAGATCCGTCATCTCTGCTGTCTCTGCACCCCCTCCCTCCTGAGTGGGACCCTGGAATGAGGGTACCCAAATAAAGCACCTTTGAAACACGCCCGGTGAGTGCCGCTATCTTTTTTCTTTTTATGCTAAAAAAGGAGATTTTTGTGTACTCACCGTAAAATCCTTTTCTCTTAGCCTCTAATTGGGGGACACAGACCGTGGGTGTTATGCTGCTGTCCACTAGGAGGCGACACTAGGCAGAATCTGCAAAAGAGTTAAATGCTCCTCCTCTGCAGCATTACACCCCTGGAAGCAGGAAGTGCTTCTCCAGTTTTGTGCTAAAGCAGTAGGAGAGTTAACAGATAATAACAGTGACACAGAAAGTCTACGCAGGTAACCTGTGCAAACAAATATAGTTAACAAGGTAATTACAGTGTAACAAGGCCTGAACCAAACAGGCACGTGTGTAAACCGTTAAGAATTAGCAGAATAATACCAGTACCACAAGGCCTGTAACTAAGCAGGTGCATGTGAAAATCAGTGAAGAGTTAACGAAGCAATAATCGTACAACATGTCCTGTAACTAAACAGGCTCACAGTACTACAAGGCCTGGAGCTAAACGGGCACAAGTTTAAACATTCAACAGTTAACAGAGTGATAATAGGCAAACATGTGTAAACATGTCAACCATATAACAGCTGAGAAGCTATGTGAGAACTGTAGAAAAAAGGCCCACAAGGGCAATAGGGTGGGTGCTGTGTCCCCCAATTAGAGGCTAAGAGAAAAGGATTTTACGGTGAGTACACAAAAATCTCCTTTTCTCCTTCGCCTCATTGGGGGACACAGACCGTGGGACGTCCCAAAGCAGTCCCTGGGTGGGAAAGAACAATGGAACTAGTGACACTGAGCATGGTTAGTGAAGAACCATGCACCGACAGGCAGGCTGCAGCCGCCTGGAGGGCACTTCAAGCCCTATAGTGGCTTGAGTATGTGTGTAGGCTGACCCCCTTTTTGGCTGTCTACACACTCGTTGCACTGACACCCGGGCCGAATGGACCAAGACGCTCTCACGGCCGTTGTAGAATGTGCCGTGACACCGCCGGAAGAGATGCGTTTCCGACGGTATAAGCTTCTTTGATGGTTAGACGAATCCACCTGTTTAGAGGAGCCTTAGAGGCTGACTTGTCATTATTTATGCCCTTTGGAAGAAGGGAGAAAGAGAATCCGACCCGTTATAGAGGCACTGGTCGTGGGTACTTAGATGCGTAGGGACCTGAGAAGGTCTTGCATATGTAGGTCCTTTACGACCAGACAGACTGGGGTCGGGCGCAGCGATGACAGAGAGGTCTTCAGTGAGGTGGAAGGAGTATACCTAAGAAGAAGGATGGAATCAGCCGTAAGACAGTCTTGTTGAGGTAGAAGACTAGAAAAAATGGTTTACATGAGAGCGCTGAAAGTACCGATACCTCTGTATAGAAAAATTACTTGGCACCAAAAGACATACTGTTTGGATGAGAGTGCTAAGGGTAATATCCCATAGAAGCTCAAAGGGAGGATCTACTAGAGCCGTGAGGACGAAGATCAGGTCCCCCAGGAGTAGTCTTGTTGTATGGAGACCTTAAATGGGAGACCCTTTGAAAGAAGGAGTTTCCTAGAGACCTGGTGGCAACACGTTTTTGGAAGAAGGTGAAACAGGCTGATAACCTGCTGTGTGAGAGACCTCAAGGACAGACCTGAGTCTAGGTCTGAGTAGAAGAAACGGAAGTTCTTTGCATGAACTAAGGCCAGGGGGAATGACCCCTAGAGGTGCTCGGAGATAAAGAAAAACAAAACGATTACACTCGTGGTTAATCGTCGATAAGGCTTGTGTACTTGCTGTGACTATGGTTACTACAACATCCAGGGAAAAATCCCATGGGTTAAATTCCAGGTCTTAAGGGCTGCGCAACTATCTTTCGAGTTGAGGAATTCCGAGCGAGAACTGGCCCTGAGAGAGCAGGTCTGAACTATCTTTGTAGTTGTCCTGGTACTGCTGGTATGAGTTGGGCGAAATTTCCGTCCGAGCGCATCTGGGCCAGTCTGAAAATACAGGGAGATCTGGCGACATTCTTGTTTGACCTTCTGCACTATCCTGATAGTGGGAAGAATATAGGGGAGACTGAGACATGTCCAGTCTAGGACTAGTGCGTCTGTCCTAATGACTGTAGGTTCTAGGACCTGGCCAGAAAGGATGGAACCTTAGCATGGAGACATGAGGCCGTCAGGTCCACATCTGTAGTTTCCTGGCGCTGGCAGTCTTGACACAGGACATCTAGATGAAGGCCCTGCTTCCCTGAGTCCGTCCCTTGGCGGGTTAGCCTGGTATGAGAACAGCTGACAATACAGTGTTCAAGGATTCCACCCGGTGAAGGATGTGGTGAACGTCTGTCATCACTTGGAGACTGCGGTTTCCACCCTAGTGGTTGACATATGCCACGGCCGTGGCATTGTCTGACTACATCCTAGCAAGACCGACTGCCAGACGGTGACTGATTTCAGTACTACAATTACTGGCCGAATCTTTGTAGATTGAGGGGCATCCTCGTGTGTGGGCGGGACTATTGGCATGTGCCTGGTGATGGGAGTACATCGCACCACATCCTGTTCCTGGGACATGTCTAAGCATGGATAGTGGAAAAAGGCCGTAGGTGCAGCTGAGGCTATGGAACTGCCTCCCATGCTGCCACTATCCTGTCTAGAACTCTTATAGCCGTTGTGAAGGATTGAGGAGACCGCTGAAGCGGATTTCCAGACGAAGATCCGCGCCTTGTCTGGGAAAAACCAACATGGCTGATACTCCATATGTGATGCTGCAGCATGTGGCCATCAGGAATACGTAGCGGAGCTGGGACTCCTTGAGTTTGTGTGCTGTGCTGCAACGTGTGTTCTGGCAATGTGGTAGACTCATGGAGGGAGATCTGCCAACCGAGTCTTCTTAACGTGTCCAGTGGAAGCGGCAGCGTTCGCAGACTCCGAAAATCATGCATTGATGAATAAGTCGTCCAGATATGGGAGACTCCTGGAATGTAGTATAGACATTTCCAACTTCAGGCTGTATTTATGAGCTTTAGGTCTCACAGTCTTCACTTTTAACTCCTGAGACGAGAAGAGACTGACTACGTGGAAGAAGGTTTGGACCACAGCCACACGGGGATCCGGAGGGCCCATCCATTGGGTTAATGCATTCGCGAGTCTGCGAGGTCCTGCTTCGAAGCGGACTGAGCAGAGGCATTGGGTGTGTTATCTCAACCCGAGTACCTAATATAGGTGCAGTGAGGAGATTGGCAGCTGGGCTTGTGTTCCACAGTCTGCAACCTAGAGTTTCGTTTTATTAGTCTGGGGATGGATGTCGAGTAGACCTTGTGCGGTCGCAACTTCAACCCGAGTCCTCAACAGTGGGGAGGCAAGTAAGGAGTATACTATGGGTTGAAGGTTCCCGAGACTCTTAGCTCAGTTCCCCGTGCCGCTGCGGATCACGGTGTTTCAGCCTGTGTCTTGTGAGACTTGGCTGTCGTCACCGCCAACCGGAGCTCCAGATGTGGGGTCTACTGAGGATTGGCGAACAGACTTGGGACGCCTATGGTTGTCAGGTAATTGCGGGTTACATCACCGTCGACTGGGCTCTCCACCGTGGGGGCCCGGAGAAGGAACCTGTCGGTTTAACGCGTAGGAAGTCCACCACAACCTAAATGTGCCAACTGTGTGGAGGCCCTGGGAGGGGTACATTGGACGACCTTTTTGAGACGTTTGATAACAACTGAGCTTTGCTAACGTTGGGGGGCCGGAAGGGAAAAACATGTTAGTGTTTCCCTTATTAGCTCCCTCCAGGTACTTGCATCTGGCAGGGTGGGGAGAAACCTAACACGTCCGGTAGAGACTTTGCCCGTACCTCTCCGAGGATCCGGGATGTGGACGACATTGGGAATGAGGGACATTCATTATTACTGTAGGGAAAAAAAACAGTGCTGGACCATATGGCGTGTTGTACTGCCCTGTGTAGTATGACGATGTTCCTTGCACAGTGTGCAGAGGGAGGAGGGCGAATTGCCGCAGGGTACATCCCTGTGCTATTGGAGACTGCTGCACAGCGAGGCTGTACCGAATTTATCCTCCGGGAGTCCCTTTGTACCCTGCACAGCGGATGCTGTGACACTGAAATGACTATAGTGGCTGCGGAGCTACAGTCCTTGAGGAATAATCCTTATATCCCTATCACTTCCTGCCAGGAATACAGGGGCAAAAGGATTACGCAGAGGGGGCGAGAAGGGAGTCCGTTTGCTCTGCCACCCCAGTGTGTGCTCCAGCAGGCATTCCACCTGAGGCCGTGCCCCCACATGCGTACGCTCTGCAGTGGCTAGGCGACTGCAGGCTGCAGTACCCTAGTGGCATTGTGCTCCCTGAAGTGCAAGCCCTGTGGAAGATAAGCAGGTGTCTGCAGGCTTCTGCACAACAGTGTGTGCCTTAGCAGACCCTCCGCCTGTCACAGTGCGCTCACATCCGCACACGCTGCGGTGGCAAGGTGACTGCAGGCTGCAGGCCTCTAGTGTGTGCTGCAGCACACCATTCACCTGACACTGTGCCCCCTGAAGTGTAGGCCTTGCAGTCAAGCAGGTGTCTGCAGGCTTCTGCACATTTGTGTGTGAGTGCCTTAACAGATCCTCCGCCTGGCAGAGTGCCCCTACGTGTGCAAACTCTGCTCTTTAGGCTGTTTGACCCTTTGGGCAGCCTGTGCCCCCACATATGTAAGCGCTGTCTGCCACTGCTATACAGTGGCGACAGCGCTGAATCTGTAATGGCTGCAGGCAAGGAGAAGGGGGGCGGAGCTGAAAGGGACGCGCCAAGCAATGCTGAATGGCGCCCTTTCTGTAGCCTTGTCCCGCCTCTTGTGCTGACGTCAGGCGGAGGCGGGCGGGGAGGCGGGGAAGCACTCAATGTGCGGCTAGGCCGAAGCCGGGGCCTCGCGTGATTCGCGGGCCCGGGAGCGGTGGAGGCCCGGCGCGGAGGTCCGCGGCAGGGAACAGCGGAGGCCCCCCCCCAGGCACAGTCATCGCTTCCCGGACGCTGCGTCCCGACAGGCTAGGTGAGGGCCCCTGTAAGGGCAAGCATTGGCTGCTGAGGGTCTGGTGCTGGATTGCAATAGCGTTGGACATGTAGGCTATGCCTGCTGTCCAACCTGTGCCGGCCCCAGTATGCAGCAGAGTTGTGCTCATGAAGTGTGCTGCAGCATTAAGATGTGCTGCGGCATTTTGGGGGGGGGGCACGCAGTTGAGCTGGCTGTGTGTGCGCTGCAGCATTGAGATGTGCTGCAGCATCTTTGCCTGGGAAGCATGCTGCAGCTCATTTTTGCCTTCACGCAGCAGAGCTGGTTTTGGGGGGACCCCTCGAGGCATGCTGCAGCGTTTTTCAGTGCAACTATGTGCCGCTGCTCCCCATACCTTGCGGCGTCTCGACCTAAGAGCCCCGAAGGGGGAATTAGGGAGAAATGCTGTCATCCACCTTCAGAGGTCACTTCTGCTGTAACCCAGCACCCCAAACGTGGGGAGCTGAGGTGGAGGTCGTCTTTGCCGGTTTTCTTTTTCTCTCTATCTTGCTGCTTGCGGTGGGGACATGGAGCATTACTGCGACCCAGAGCCCCAACTGTGGGGACTGGGGAGGAATGCGGGCCTCAGAACCGGCAGGTCTGGAAATCGCTTTAACCCAGCACCTCCAACAGTGGAGGGCCGAGGAAGGAATAGCCCATATCAGACAAAATAGCTCGACCCAGAGTCCCAACTGTGGGGTCTGGGGAGGTATCTGTGGTCGACATGTCCCTTCAAAAATAAATAATGCAGCTTCAAAAAGTAAAAATAATGGAGAGAGAGTAAGAACGTGTGCCTCCTTTCAGACACTAAGCAAAAACTGGAGAAGCACTTCCTGCTTCCAGGGGTGTAATGCTGCAGAGGAGGAGCATTTAACTCTTTTGCAGATTCTGCCTAGTGTCGCCTCCTAGTGGACAGCAGCATAACACCCACGGTCTGTGTCCCCCAATGAGGCGAAGGAGAAAAATGTTTTCCTTAATTAATAAAGATTAATATATACATTTTGGTGCATATTCACTTTTTTCACTTGAGCATGCTCCTACAGGAGAGAACTAACAGGCGATTGTGTGGTAGATTGTATTGATAGTGAAGCACATAAATATTAACTGAACGGTGGTGTTTATATATTAAAATATGCCTAAGCACAAACAGGCATGTAGCTGGACCTACCTGCCTGTTGTTGCCAACACCAGTCACAGCCGTTCACCTCAGCAAAGAGCAGTCACAGAATGCTCCTGCCGAGGACAGCATGGCGGGGTAAACACAGAGCAGAGTAGCTTTTCCGCTCTGTGGAAGTGGGCGGGACAGCTGGCATCACATTGATTGCCAGTCAGCTCCTCTCTACCTGATTGGGGGAGCCAGCTGTCAATCAGCATGATGTCGGCTCTGACGCTCTGTAGTCGTGACGTCGGTGGAAGCCAAAAAATCACTGACAGTAGTGGTTTGAGATCACTCCGGTCAGTGGTAAATGGTGCCAGGCACAACAGGTAGGTTGGTGTCAGCTACCTGCCTGTGAGTGCTTAGGCATATATTTTTTTTTTTTTAAGTATCCCAGATATCCTCTTTAATAACCACACTACTAACAGTATGTTCAAATAATGCATGCTTGTTGCAGATATTTTTGTGACCGATATTTAGATGGATATTACCAACTTTTATGCTTTTTTGGGAAGTAAATTGATGTTTGTAGGTGCCATTTAAGTGACTATTTAAGAGACCATTGCAAAAATGTTTATATCAATTCTGCTGTATGTGAATATACCCTAAGACTAGATTCACACATCTGTGCATCCTTGTCCATAATGCATGGATTTGCTGTGGGTTCCACAACTCATCTCAACAGCTTCATATGGGAACACAGTGTAAAGCTTCAAGTTTGAGTCGGAAGAACCAAGGTTGATCCATACTTCACAGTGAATTCAGACTGCAACACATGGATGCGTGAATCTGGCCTAAGAGTTTAGGCAAAGTGGGAGAGTTGGTATTTCCAGTATCAAATTAATGACTGAAAATTAAGTAAGATGAATACTGGGAGATTTCAGTACGGAAACCTACAGAAATATAAAGTAATCTCAACATTATGATGTAGTCTTACTGAAAATAAAATGGTAATAAGTAAGATCATTTAGGGTATATGCACAGAATGTCTTATTCAGGCAGATTCAACCTGGATTCCCCTTGAAAATGCAAAGACGCTGCATGCATAAAATATAATCCACAGCAATGTCAAAATGACAATGCTGGGCACATGTTTAGTCTTATGTCACCACTTCAATTTTTGGAACCTTGGACAGTCAAAAGAAGCAAATTGCTCCTTCTTTGAGTGGCTTTGCTTGAAAGCTGCCCCTCTCTTCATACTTGAAAGTATAAAGCAAAGACCCTAGAAAAAATGCTCCATGAACACATCTCGGATGTTTTCCTGAAGCGCCTTCACCTTCAAAAACTTAGTAGTTCTGCTGGCATGTTAAAGATGTCCTGTGCATAGACCCTGAGGTAGACATATGCACTATTTATATGTGTAATACATGATGATGGATGTTAATACCTAATTTTCACATAAAATAGTAAACTCATGTGATGATTAGTAAGTAAAGTCATTTTTTTGTTGTTATCCAGGGGAGTACAGATAGATACAAGTCTTTCAAGGTAAAATTGACATTTAAGTAATTGAAATTCTGTAGATATTTACTGTAATGAAATGTATGTTCAAACAAACCAAATAATAATAATGTTAATGCCTTTTTTCTTAAGTTAATGTGACTTAAATGCAAATATGGAATTACTATTGTATCAATATTATGCTCTGTACTATCAGTGTACAAGTTTCTCACACCTGATTATCATTATGGCACACAGACTAAATGTGATATTATGTTTAAAAGGCCCTGATTCATCAAGAGTGGCGATGTTCATGCACTTCTTGATGAGGAGTCGTGTGGGACTAAAGGCCCCATTACACCTAACGATGTCCCAGCGATCCGACTAACGATCGGGTCGCTGGGACATCGTTAGCTGATGGCTGGTGAGATGTCAAACAGACTCACCAGCGATCAGGACCAGCAAGAATGCTGGTATCCAGGGTAAACATCGGGTAACTAAGCGCAGCACTGCGCTGGGAGCTCGTTCATAGTTGGTCTCCCGCTGTCACACGCGCCGGTGCTGGGCGCACAGCAGAAGACCAACTATAAATTTGTGGTCCAGGTCATTAACCAACGACCAACAATGAACGACCTCATCGCTGGTCATTGGTAAATGTCACACGCAACGATGTCGTTTCAACATCGCTGCAACGTCACCAAACCAGTGACGTTGCAACGATATCATTACCGATATCGTAGCGTGTAATGGGGTCTTAAGACATTCCCAATTCATTAATAGGTGCTCACCCAGGTCCATATTTTCCCCTAGGTATCGGTGCAGGGGGCAGTGCTTGGATCAAATTAAAAAAAAAATAAAAATATATATATATATATATATTTTAAATCTTCCTCCCTTTGCTAAACTTTTTAACAAATCTGGCATCTTTTTGGAGGAGGGAGGGAGAGTGCTGCATTAATTTGTATTTGCATCTTTACAAGCTCCCTACCCATGTGTTTGTGGCATGCTCACACTCCAGAGGTTATATCACTGAGATGAGGTCTCATCACACTGCAGATGTGATTGTAGTGCACCACAGAAGAGAAGCCAGAGCCTGGAGCAGGTAAGCGCTTATAGAGACAAAGATGCCAGGGGGCAGCCTGGGGAAGAGCAGTATGGAGAATGGGGGGTGAATGGTATGGAGAATAGCGCAGCTTAGCATGAAAAATGAGGGGGATGCTCGATATAAGGAATTGGAGGGGGTCTGTATGGAAAATGAAAGGGGTGCTCGGTATGGAGAATGGTGGGGCCTCAGCATGGTAAATAAGGGGGTACTAAGTATGGAGAATTGGAAAGGCACAGTACAAAAAATAAGGGGTGCTTGCTATGCAAAATGGGGGGACTAAGTATGGAAAATGAGGGGTTCTCAGTATGGAGAATTGGAGGGGCTCTGTATGGAAAATGAGAGGGGTGCTCGGTGTGGAGAATGGGGGTTGCAGTATGAAAAATGAGGGTTGGGGTGGTGCACAGTATATAGAATGAGGGGCTTAATATGAAAAGTGAGGGAGATGCTTGTTATGGAGAATAGGGGGCTCAGTATAGAAAATCAGAAGAGTGTTAGGTATGGAGAATTGGAGGGGGGCTCAGTATCAAAAATAAACAGGGTGCTTGGCGTGGAGAATTGGGGGGCTTAGTATGGAAAACAAGAGGAGCATTCAGTATGGAGACTTGGGGTTCTCGGTATGGAGCATTGAAGGGGCTCAGTAAGGAAAATGAGTGCTTGGTATGGAGAATGGTGCATGCAGTATGGAAAATGAGGAGTGTGGGTGATGCACAGTATGGAAAATGGGGGGCTCAGTATGGAAAATGAAGGGGGTGCTTGGTGTAGAGAATGGGGGGCACAGTATGGAAGATGAGGGGTTAGGGTGGTGCACCATAAGGAAAATGATGAGGGTGCTTGGAAAGGAGAATTGGGAGGCTCAGTATGAAAAATGAAGCAGTGTCCATTATGGAGAAAAGGGGGAGCATAGTATGGAAAATGAGGGGTGGGGTGGTGCAAAATATGGAGAATAGGTGGGCTTAGTATGGAAAATTAAGATGGTGCTCAGTATGGAGAATGAACGCACAGTAAAGGAAAATGAGAGGTGGTATGGAGCATGGGGGGTGCACTATAGAAAATGAGGGGTGAGTTAGTGCATAGTATAGAAAATGGGGGGCTTGGTATGGAGAGTTTAGGCACAGTATGGAAAATGAGGGATGAGGTGGTGCACAGTATGGAAAATGGGGGCCACAGTGTAGAAAATAAAAGGTGGGGATGGTGCACAGTATGGAGAATGGGGAGTTTGGATGGAAATGGGGGAGTGCAGTATGGAAAATGAGGGGTGGTGTTGGTGCACAGTATTGAGAATGAGGGGCCTAGTATGGAGAAAGGTGGCACAGTATGGAAAATGTGGGGGTTATGCAGTATGGAGAATGGTGGAGGCACAGTATGGAGAATGAACTCAGCATGAAGAAGGGATAGCATGTGGTGCATGGTATGGAGAATGGGATAGCTTTGGGGGGGGCTAGGTTTGAGAATGTGATAACATGGGAAGGGAACTGTATGGAGAATGGGGTAGCATGGGAGGGGCACAGTATGCAGTAGAGGTAGCATAAGAAGACACGGTATGGAGATAAAGTAGCCTGGGGGATATGGTTGCAAAATGACTAACATGAGGGCGGTATGTAATGGTAAAGGGGTAGCATGGTAGGGGAATGAAATAGAGCAGGATTGCATGGGAGGGGCATAGTATTGAGCTGGGTAGAATAGAAGGAGGATGGTAAGTAGCAGGGTATCATTGGATGGGAATGGTATGGAGAATGGATATTATGAGGTGACTCAGTATGGAGAAGGGGTAACATGGGGCACTTAGTGGGTATAATTCATTATGGTGAGGACAGTGTGGTGTTTTTCATTTGTGGGGAGGTGGCTCTCATATTTCACTGGCGCAGATAGTGTAATGTAAATATTTTATAGGAGAACATAATGTGAAGGCCATATGCAATAAGCGAGATAAGGTCATTTTTTGTGCAGGAATAAAAATGCAGGGGCAATTTTTAATTCAGGGATACAGCACAGGGATTATTTAGGGTGGTTATTATTAAATTAGGAGCATTATAATGACACAGTTATTCTTAAGGGCATTATTTCAGTTTGTGCTGCAGAAGACCAGAAAAGACGGAAGACCTGGGAAACACATGACAATATGTCGTTATATTGTGGTCGCAGACCAGGCATATACAGTTTTAACTTAATATTTTATTTTTATATGCAAACGCTTCTCTGCATCCTTGGCATAGCCTATGTCTTGGTGCACTGGTACACTCTCCTATTTGCATGTTAAATACAGTCCCTTGTCTTATTTGATATCAGTCTTTTGGTTAGAGTAAGGGTGCCATCACACTTGGCGATGCACCAGTGATCCCGACAACGATCCGACCTGGTAGGGATCGCTAGTGCGTCGCTACGTGATCGCGGCGGGGATGTCAAACAGTCAGATCTCACCAGCGATGCAGCAATGATATAGCGGTTGTTGGGACCCTGTCACTCTCGGGCGTAGTATTGAGATCGTTGGTCGTTGTCCCTGTCAAACACAGCGATGCACGCTGCCCAGTGGGAGCGCAACGATCAAAAAAAGGTTTGTAACGATCAGTGATCTCACAGCAGGGGCCTGATCACTGCTACGTGTCAGAAGTAGCGAGATCGCTGTTGAGGTCGCTGTTGCGTCACTAAATTTGTGACTCAGCAGCGATCTCGCTAGTGATCTCGCTTACTGTGACAGGGGCTTAAGGGCTGTAAGGGCTGTCTAAAATCCCTTTGCATTTCTTCACTTGTGTCCTGATATTGGAGGAGCACTGTAACACTTTAAGTGTGAGTATAGGTGTGCACACAATGTGACTGCAGATACCTTTTGACGCCTGGGTGCTGCCTGTATTTGACTTTCGATTCAATGAGGAGGAAGGGTGTTAAAGTGAGCAGCCAGTACATCAAAATGCCCTGTCCCTCTCCTTACTGAAATTCCAAAGTTAAAGCAGATCAAAACATATTTGTGGGGTTGTGTACCTTCATGCATGTTCAACTATAAAATGGCCATCCAATGCTTATTTCTGTAGATCAAAACTGCAGTCAGTTGCTCTCTGCACTGAATTCTTCCATTAAGCAATGTGTCCCTATTCAGCTGTGTCATGATGCCCACCATTGATCCACTTCTGCCTAGTGTGCGATGTTTCGAGCTAGGTGTTCTGTCCAGTGGCTTCCAATATCATCATTCTGTGCCCGATGTCTCCTGTGCAGGAGCACTGGATGAAGATATGTGGAAGGTCTTTCTAGGCAGAGTGGTCCGTCATGTGGGAAAAGGCTGTCCTCAATCACTTCGGCTTCTTCCTGTCGCCCGTTCAGCATTTTCTGAAGCAAACCCCTTGTGAGCAATTCTCACCCGTACCTGCTCCTGCAAACCCTCCATGTCCACGCTATGATGCACTATTCTTTAGGCATAATGGCCAATAAATCCATTGTTCCCCTTCTTAAACAAGTTCCACCATGCCCCTAACCGCTTGGGGCAGTACCTAATCTTCTCACAGTTTTTGCTAATAACCCCATCAACTCCCTTACAATCATATATTCTATCATGATTTAGTTCAGGTCTTGCTATTATGGTGCAAAGTCTTTCTTTTTGCTTCCCACTCAACCCTTGTAGAATATATTTCTTGACTGATGAACCCCGTGGCTTAACAACTGAAACATTTTTAATTTACTTATATATACTTAATCATGTTCCAAATACTTAATCCAATTTTATTAACAGAACATCAAGTAAAAATGAAGAACTGATGATTAAACTAGCCAATTATAACAGTTTAATGAAAAAGATTGAAAAGTTTAATGAAGTACCATCTGATTGTACTTATGCTGATGTCAAAGCTGTGGACAAAGAGGTAAGGTACCATTCAGAGAAGCAGGAGACATGTATCAAGGAAAATGTATAATATATCTAAACTATTATTCTAAGGGAATTTTTAGAATAAATCGTAGTACATGTACAACAGTATTTGTGACCACTTTATAAGCAGCATGAAATACTTTGCAATTGTTTTCCCTATCTAGAAAATTAACCTACTGTGTCCTTATTCCTTACTCCTTTTTCTGTCTGCAGTTCTGCTCTGGGGATATAATCCCTAAAGGTACCTTTACACGCCGCGACGGCAGGCTGGATACATCCCGCTACTTCACGTGCACGAGCACGCTCAAACGGCTACAAACGGTCAACGCACCCTCTTTACACGCCGCCATAAGGTGCGCTACGCTACGCTACATCTACAGCTAGATACATCGCCGGATGTATCTGTAGCTTAGCGTACCACATTTACACAGCGCTACAACAAGCTAATATGGGCGGACCTGGTACAGCAGGGACAGCACATAGGCGTGCCACAATCTTGGCTTACGAGCTGTCCGTACGATGATAGGACGGCGCAATATCATCCTCATTGGCCAGGCATCGCAGGAGGCTGGTTAATACAGCACGCTCGAGCGATTGTGTAGTGTGACTGGTCAGCTCCTTATATATGCCTCCCTAGGCAGCGACTACCAATCGTCATGCAGGAGCTTCCACCAATGATCGCTGATGGGGCGCGGTATCCGGAGCCTGGGTCTCGCCTTAGCTACATTGCAGCTACAGCCCCGGGTGTCCAGAGTTCCCTTCCGTTGCCTCTTTACACGCCGATACAGCTCGCTACAATCGGCTTTGTAGCCATCAGTTTTCGAGCAGACCTAGGAAACAGATGTATCTGTTGCCGGCTGCAGCGTCACGTCTTCAGACGCCGCTACGACGGGCGATATTGGCGCTACAAGCTACATTTGTAGCCTGTAGCGGGATGTATCCAGCCTGCCGTCGCGGCGTGTAAAGGTACCATTAGAGACAGAGAACTCTAGTATTTCATGCCTCATAGTTGATTTGGAGCAGACAATTTCTGTACCATTACAGACCTTCCTTACAGCACTCCCGTATTGAAAATAGCAGGACATGTGTCTATCAGCCTCCTTCAAGTGGAAAATATTGTGCACAAGAATGCTGTTTTTTAACTGCAGTTTCCTAATGGTCAGCCAATCTGCCTGGAAAATTGAGTTATAGTCTCACTACCGCCACTTACTTCCTGTCATACATATCGATGCGATTATTACAGTCCTCGCTCACTACAAAGTGAGCATGCTATAATAATAATGTCATGACTCTTTTTGACATCCCCCAAGGAGCCCAACCTCAGGCCAGCTTCATAGAATGGCCAATATGGCAACAACAAATGGCAACCCATCAGAAATCTACCACTAGATCACAAAGGGGATAATGGTTGTTGGTAAGTGTTATCTAAATGCCACTGACTGTGATTGACAAGGGCATTTAAGTACTTAAAACAGCAACAATCAAAGCAAGCTTTGATCACTGCTCTTACAGGCATATGCCGACTATGTATCACAGCTGACATCTGCCTGGTATGGATTGAGCTCAGCTCCTGGACTCGCTCCTTACATCAAGGTGCACGAAGGGGTTAATTTCAATTATTTGTTCCTAACCTTGGAAAGATAAGTGGAATTTCATAAGACAGATGTGAGCCAGCGCCTTTAGATTTATTAAATGTGCCCCAAGCATATGAATGTTGTTACATACTACATTACACTATTACATACACACATCTTACAAAAATAAAGAAAGAAGGAAAGTCCAGCTCACCTTCAAACCAGCACTCCGGAGCAAAGGTCCTGGTCAGGACCTGCTGAAGTGTGAAATGGTCATTATCCCATTCATTGCCAGCATACACCTCCCCACCTGTGATGTTTTAATGCATTGAAACTATAATGAAAATTTTACGCTTTGGTGAGGGCCAACTACAACCCTTTTTTGTCTTACATTTATAGACAATGATGATGAACTTGATGTATAAGGTTGTGCACCGCTGTATGGCGATTCTTTTGAACTATACCCCCAGCCCACCTGTCTTTTATTTTTTATCTTTTTGTGATCTTTGGTGCAGAATCGTTCCTATTTTTGACTGGTTAAGGGCCCTTTCACATCAGCGGTATTTTCAAATCGCGGCAGATGCGGTGAAAAAAAACGTATCTGCCGCGATTACCGCATAACCGCGACACTTGCGGCACACTTGCGGCAAGCCCCATGCAATGTCTATGGGGCTTGCGGTAAGGGTGCGGCAGGTGCGGCAAGTGCGGTTTCGGCACTTGCGGCAGGTGCGGCCGCGAAAAAAAACGCTGCAAGCAGCGGTTTTTTTCGCGGCCGCACCTGCGGCAAGTGCTGAAACCGCACTTGCCGCACCTGCCGCACCCTTACCGCAAGCCCCATAGACATTGCATGGGGCTTGCCGCAAGTGTGCCGCAAGTGTCGCGGTTATGCAGTAATCACGGCAGATGCGTTTTTTTCACCGCATCTGCCGCGATTTGAAAATACCGCTGATGTGAAAGGGCCCTAAGTATGAGAAATGAATAAGGTTACTAAGCTCTTAGCAGTTAGCAACTTTTGAAGTGGAACTAATTGAACCATTTTGATAAAACAATACCCACATGACTGCATTTCCAAATATGTTTATTGAAATGTTTTCATAAAATAGGGAAAGAGGGAACGGAGGGTACATAAATGAAGGGAGAATAGGGATATACACATACACAAAAGATAAAAATTACAAAAATATGGAATTTAGAGTAGGGTATGCCTATTATTATACATAGAAATATAAGCCATCTTGCTCTTTAGCATTATAGCCTTTGGGCTACGAGCCAGATGGTGTTCCGTTGACCTTATACCACCTATCTCAATGTCATGCAAACATCATATGATGGTTTATGTATTCACCTTTTCATATCATAGGCTTGGTTTTCATTTACAGTACAGGATGGATCAATCATGGAACCAATGGTATGGCTATTTCTCCAAAGAACACATGAGCCCGTTTTCAATATGACATTGCCAGGCCACGTGTTGCTTTTGGTACTGTGAGCATCTCCATACTTGTTTCCTATCAAGCATATGATTCTGTGCATGGCGTTCATAGTCAATACTGAATAAATCAAGATATTTTGAAAACTTTGCCTCAATTTGCATATTATTAACTTGTCTATCAAGCCTAAAATTCGCATAATTTCTTATTGGTGTTTTAACATTCAGAGTGTAAGTAATCATCTACCTGTACGTAATGGATAAACTGGACCTACCGAAATACTGTTGTAGTAAAAGTGGGATTTTTTAATTTTGTTTTACTGACACTTTGCCTTCAGGTAAGGCCAGCTTCATACCATGGTGTGAACCGGACAACCTTGGATCCAATTTTGGCCCCAAAGTATTCCTATGGGACCGGATAGCAGTGATTTACCATCCGGTTCCCTGCTGTCAGGGAGGTTCCGGCAGAATCCGTTTCTGTCGGATCCTCCCAGGTCCAGTGCGATCTGGCACCCCCTAACATGGAAGTCTATGGGCATCGGATTGCGCAGGACCCGACAGAAAATCTGTCCAGACGCCAATATTCTGACATTTCAGCAAGGGACAGCTCCAGCAGCCGCGCCCTCCGGTTCTGTTCTGTCCGGGGCTGTCAGGCTGTGTTCGATGCATCCAGCAAAACACCGGACACAGCCTGACAGCAAAAAACCGTGGTGTGAAGCCGGCCAAACATATTATGCAATGCAAAGTTGTGCCATTGAGTTCACCAACCAGTTAATTGCACCAACAATAAACAATAATTTGGTAAGTTTTTTCCTCTGGGTTTTACACAAATTATGTAAATTCTGTTATTTCTGACAGACATTATTGCAACTGTATGACAGAGCAAGAAGACTAAAACACACTAAACTTAAAAAGTTCACACAAAAAGGAATTGGATATCATCATGGATCGGTAGATGCAAAAGGAAGGAGACTTGTCGAGATGCTGTTTAGGCTGGGTTATGTAAAAGTAAGTATATTTACAGCAACCATCAGCATAAATACAACATCCTAATTCTGACATTTGGAAAAGGATGAAAGGCAAAACATAACATAACCGCAATGTTATACAGCTCTATATAGAGATGCATAGTGCATCAAGACGAAAGCAAAGCAAGTTATATATGGTTTAGTTATTGAACTACAAATTAATCTTTGTAATTTATCTTTTAATCATTGGTATCAATTGCTGTGTTGAGAAGGGACATTTAAGTGACTTTTTGCCTTTGCCCTCATTTATACATGGTACATAATGTACAATGCTAAAAAAAAATAAAGTGAGAAATCAAGACTAACCCTGGTTTGGAGTAAGATTTGTGGCATAGCGTTCACCAGGGGTGGGGAACCTTTTTCTGCCGAGGGCCATTTGGAAATTTCTACCATCCTTCGGGCGCCGCACAAAATTATCAACTTGCAAATTAACCTGCTAAATTTGGTTAAACTATCAACTTTCCCCTACTGTGGTGGCTGGAGCTGTTTCTCTTTGCCTTATCTGATGTTAGGTGATAATAATCGTATTGCTAAGGCTATAGACACCACAAGAGAGATTGGGGCATATACGTCACTGGGGAGGCTGGGACTGGGGCATAGAGATAACTGGGGAACTGGATTTAAAGGGCAGGCAGTTGGCAAAACGTGTCTGCCACCCAAGTACTGTTGTCCCCAGGAATCTGTCTGAGGGACGCATGCGGCTCTGGGGCCTGAGGTTTTCCACCCCTGCCGTACACCATTACTTATCAAGAATTTGAGTGGCAGAATCCATACTCCCAGTCCCAGCATGCCTCTGCCCACTTTGTGGGAGCTGGGCAAAAATAGCAAGAGAACAAATGTCGCAAAACTTTAGCATAGCTGCTAGTTGCACTAACATTCTAGGCCTTTCCAAAGATCTTTCTTTCAGAATACTTTGATAAATCAGGCCTTAAGGCAAAACTTTTACATTACAGTGTAAGGTCAATTTCACACTTTCAAGAAGCACAGACTGTTCTCGACCTGCGATAACTGCTTCATAGGCATATATAAGGATGATAGACAGGGTCTTCCAACGCAAGAATAATCTGTTTCATGGATATGTGATACCAGCCAAACCCTAGTCAATTAAACGTCAAGGATATTAATCTGTCTATTTAGGAAGCATAAGCTATCTAATATATAAAGCTGAATGTGTGTATGTGTGTATATCCGGGATTGGCATCTACACCGTCGCAGCTACAGCCGCAAAATTTTGCAGAGTCACACGTCTGGACCCCGGAAGTGTCATAGGCTATGTTGTGAGGCGAAATTTTAACCCTGCACGTTCCAGTTCACCAAACAATTTTGCCCCTATCTACATAATGGGAAAAAAGGGAAAGGAAACGTGTGGGAGGAAAATCAACAGCTGTCAGCTATAGAGACAAAATTTTGCACAGTCACACGTCTGGACCCCGGGAGCGTCATAGGCTATGTTGTGAGGCGACATTTTAACCCCGCGCATTCCAATTCACCAAACAATTTTTCCCCTGTATCTACATAATGGGGAAAAAGTGACAGTTACCAGTTGACAGTTGTGAATGAGAGGGACTTAATGATAGCACCAAAGACTAACAGCACATACCAGCATATAGTCACTAAGGTGGGGCCCCAACATGAGATATTCACCACACGCAGGGACATGTATACACACCACACACACACACAAAGAGTAACAGCAAGTGTATAGTCGCTAAAATGCAGCCCCAACATTGGATACTCACCACGCACCCGAACAAACACACACCACAAAGAGACACACACACCACAGAGACACACACACCCCCAAGGGGACACACACACTCTATAGCGACACATGCACTCACCCCACAGGGACACACACCACACCACAAAGAGACACACACAACACACACACCACACAGACCCCCCCCCCCACACAGGGACACACACGCATAGCCACCCTATAGGGACACATGCACTCACCCCACAGGGACACACACACCACAAAGAGACACACACACACACCACAGAGACCCCCCCACAGGGACACACACACATACACACCCTATAGGGACACATGCACTCACCCCTCAGGGACACACACACACACCACAAAGGGACACACACAACACAGAGACACACACACCCCACACAGACACCCCCCCACAGGGACATACACACACATACACACCCTATAGGGACACATGCACTCACCCCACAGGGACACACACACACACACACACACCACAAAGAGACACACACAACACAGATACACACACACACACCACAGACCCCCACACAGGGGCACACACACATACACACCCTATAGGGACACATGCACTCACCCCACAGGGACACACACACACACCCACACACCACAAAGACACACACAACAGAGACACACACCACACAGACCACCCCCACAGGGACACACACATACACACCCTATAGGGGCACATGCACTTACCCCACAGGGACACACACACCACAAAGATACACACACCACACAGACCCCATCCCACAGGGACACACACATACACACCCCAGGGACACACACCACACAGACAGACACAGATGTGCACAAATCACCTCACACAACTTGCCTCATACGTGTGCTATCTTTATTTTCCAAACATAAACATCTGATTAAAAACAGCCAATGTGCAACACATGTGCCATATAGGGAATTAAGGCAGATGTCAGTCACATGAGCTGTCTATTATGTGTATGTGTATGGTAACATATACTACCCGGCCAGGGGGAGGGTTTACTGTTGGCTGGAGATTTATTAGGCTGCCTATAGCAATCAATCACAGCTCAGCTTCTATTTTCCTACAGCTCATTAATATGACATATTCAAATTCTATTTTGTTATAGCTAACAGCAGTTATTTATTAACCCGGGCGTAGCCGGGTACTACAGCTAGTTGTGAATAAATTTCATCTGTTTTCCACTTATGAAAGTTTAACAGGTGCACTGGAGAAGCAATAGTATGACAACTCCGAAGAAGTAAAAGTTTCACAGGTTGTGACCACAATTACTTTCTTGTTATCTTTCTATAGACTTGCTAGTGTCCTTGTCACTACTAGAAGAATGAGGCAATACTTACTGGGTATTTTGGTTCTAAAGGGAATTCCTCAATGCACCTTAAAGGGATTGTCTGATTCTCTAATAAGTCTACTTTATGTGACTGCAGACTTCAGAATCCTTACAGCGTGTGCACCGATGTCAAGATTTTACAGTATTGCCGGTGAGAGCAGGCCATCTCCAAACCATAAGTGTGCAATTTGCATACCTTCAACCACATTCTGACTAGCCGTGATTGGCTTTCCACAATTCACTTGTACTGAGCAAGGTCAAGCACATTTATTTGGAATGTGGCCAGAAATATGCAAATCACATGCTCGTGGTCACATGACCACCATCGCTTGCCAACAATGGTGAATCCTGAAAGCAACTGGTGCATACGCTGCAAGGATTCAGAAGTCTGCAAGCAGAGTGACTGCAGACTTTTATAAGGAGACTGAACAATCCCTTTAACCCCTTACCAATTTAGGAAGTATCTATATGTCCTAGGTCGGGTCCCTGACTTTGATGCGAGCTCACGCGCTGAGCTCGTGACATTCATTGCAGAATTCGAGTAACATGTGCAGTTAACAGGAGCGGGTGGATCAAAGATCCATCTGTGTCTGTTAACTAGTTAGATCTCATTGTCAAACTCTTAACAGCGCGATCTAACATGCTAACAATCACGGTGCGCCGATGGGTTGTCATGACAGATGTGGGTCATCTGATGATGAAAGTTCCTGTGAACATTGGCTGAGCATCAGCGTTTTCAGGAGATCAGCATTTCTGCTGTTCAGAGGTCTGCTGAAGAATCGCCGAGTTCAGAAATACCCAATCTATCAAAATATAAAACAAATTAATCTGATCAGTAAACTGCGTAATGGAAAAAAACTGCAAAGCGCTAAAATTGTGTGTTTTTTGGTTGCCACAACATTGCAATGAAATGCAGTAACAGGCGATCAAAACATTGCATCTGCCCAAAAATGGTATAATTAAAAATGTCAATTCAAGATACAAAAAATAAGCCCTCACACAGCACCAGATCACAAAAAATAAGAACACTACGGGTATTAGAACATGGCGACAAAAGCAGAATTATTTTTTTTGATCACTTAGATAAAAGTAAAAGTCATGTTTGGCATCTACAAACTCGAATTGGCCAGGGAAATTATACTGCCAGATCAGTTTTAACAAATAGTCAGCATGGTAAATAAAAAAAACAATAAAACAATCATGAAATTGCACTTGGAATTTTTTTTCCCGTTTTCTAGTACATTACATGGTAAAATGAATGATGTCAAATTACAGCTCGTCTCACAAAAAACAAGTCTTCATATGACTATGTTGACAGAAAAAGCAAAAGAACTGAGTCAGAAGTACCCCAGGACTTAATTTGCAATTTTATCAGGAGAATGCTCTAACATTTTTAGAGATGAATACGACCACATGGGTCCATAAACACTACCGAGTCATTATTATTAGTTACTGTGATGATTTTAATACACTACAAATAGGCCCAATGCTATTGCATCGGGAGGGCAGTCTCTGTGCCTGTCTCCCCCTGTGTGGTCTCTCCTCTCTGTGCTGTCTCTCCTCCTGTGCGCTCTCTCTTACTTGTGCATTTCTCTCCGCTCTGTGTGCTCTCAGCCCCTGTGTGCGCTGTCTCTCCCTGTGTGCTTTGTCTTTCCCCATGACTCTGCCTCCCCCTTTGCCTCTGCCTACCCTGTGCCCCTGCCTCCTCTGTGCCTTCTGCCTCCCATCACTGAACTACCATACAATTCTCACCACTGAGCCACCATACATTGCTAACCACTGAGCTGTCATACAGTACTAATCAATCACATCAGCTGCTAGAGGTATTGAAATGTGGCACCAATATCGCTAGCAGCTGAGCAGCGCGGTATTGGCGGCCAGCTTTAAATCTCCCGCCAGTACCGCTCAGCTGATTGGTCGTACGTCAGGCAGCGCATGACCAATCAGGTGATCAGCGCGGTATTGGCGGGAGATTTAAAGCTGTCCGTCGCTCATCTCCCGCCGCCGGCCGCTCACCTCCCGTCCCGGCAGCCCGTGGTCACTGCTGTTCCACCGGGAGATCAGCAGCAGGCACTGCTGACCTCCTGGTGGTGAAAGATGAGCGTCAGGCAGCTTTAAATCTCTTACCAATACCGCGCTGCTCAGCTGATTGGTTGTGCGCCGCCCGGTGCACGACTAATCATCTGAGCAGCGCAGTATTGGCACCAGTGGTGCCGTTGCCCTCCCAGTGGCCGGAGATGAGTGGGTGCCACCACCGAGAGATCAGCTGCGAGGGCCGCTGATCTCCCAATGGCACGCCACTCACTGCTATTCCGCCGGGAGATCAGCGGCGGGCGTCGCTAACCTCCCGGCGCCAGGAGATGAGCGGCTGCCGCCGCCGGGAGATCAGCGGCGAGGGCCACTCATCTCCTGGCGGCCTGCCGCTCACTTCTATTCCACCGGGAGATCAGCGGCAGGTTAGCGCCACAGATCTCCTGGTGAAATAGCAGTGACGTGTATGTCTTTTGCGGAGGCCTGCGGCCACGAACTGTGCCAGCGCAAGTGACACTTTCGCGGTACCTTATGGGATTCGCGTACAGCGCCCAACTGGCAATTATGTATTTAGATATTACATTAGTTTGTGATTTTCATTTATACTATACTTTGAGGATAATTTGAAATCTGGCAATCAGTCAGTAGAAAGCTTATACAATATATGTAAAACATATTGAGATACCTACAAATTAGACCCACAGGAGCTTAAAAGGGGTACTCTGAGGAGATAAAAAAAATTATTCTACAGACCCTGGCCACATAAACTATAAAGATGAGATGTCCAGTGCTGTTTATGTACCTGTTATTCAGTGTAACTGTGAAGCTATTCCTTAGTGATCCCTCTCCCTTCTGGGATGTTACAACATACATCAAGACATGGTGGGGGTATGGTGCCAGCCTTCTGATATGTGCCTCTATTTAGTCCAAGAATAGGGGGCATGGTGAAGGCATGATGGCGAATGGCTTGCTCCCTTTTAGTAGCAGTCATTATCAGTCTATTTATGCTCTGCCGTACTTCCCACTTCTCTCTCTACTTAGAATCTATGCTTGTACACCATCATGACAGTCTACAAAAAGGTGCAAATACATAATGTGATTCTCTGATGTACAACTCATAACAGTGCATAATGTATACTGCCAAATGTCAGGCAGGGAACATATGAATAGTGCTGCATTGCTTTATTCAGTAGTGGCATGGTCAGTTTTCCCCTCCCCGCATATCAACTTGTAGTATCCCGACCCCTGCAACTTTATCACTCTGGTTTGTTATGTGCCTCCTAAGACTGAGGAAAGCATCCAGCCATCTGCTGCTCATCTGTCAGTCATGGTGTAACCCCGCTCCCGAAAATATTAATCTATCATCTATCAATCTAATTAAGCTTCTATCTGTATATCTATGCATGCATCTATCCTTTGTGTATCTATCTCATCTATTCTATCTGTCTATAGCTATGCTCACACATTGTGTTTTTGCTGATTTTTTTGTATAATTTTTTCATGGGTTTTAGGGTGCTCTCACACTGATGTTTAAAACAGATCTGTGCAGTGTGATAAAAAAATCACATTCCACCTGGACCAATGTTAATAAATGGGTCATCTCATACCTGCGAGTGTTTCCTCAGCGCAAATCAGACTTAGGAAACAATTGCAGCAAGTTGTGATTGTCTGCGAGTCTCAGACTCGACTAGTCAATACAAATCTATGGGTGCAAGAAAAACATCCACCTTATGGATAGTACACACACTGCAGAGGCAATGCGTTTTTCACATGATCTTTTACATGCTGTAAAAAGTTAGAATAGAATGGATAGAGTTTACAAGGCTCCTGCTGCAGGTACACACACT
This sequence comes from Allobates femoralis, assembly GCA_033576535.1. Classification (NCBI taxonomy): domain Eukaryota; kingdom Metazoa; phylum Chordata; class Amphibia; order Anura; family Aromobatidae; genus Allobates; species Allobates femoralis. The sequence goes on from JARQOC010000003.1 coordinate 155,356,261, forward strand.
AAATTAGTGTAGTGACAACAAACCTGCTGTCATAGGTGAGTAAAAATAAATAAATAATTAAAAAAAAAAATTGCATAGGGCTCTGGTGTATTTTTGATTCTCAGCACAGATAAAACAGCCAGCTATTGGCTACACCCCCAGCTGCCTGGTTTTTAACTTGGCTGGCAATAGAAAAATAGGAGAGCCCATTTTTTAAAATTATTTACCCTGAACCCTGTAAAGACTTTTAGTAAAAAGGTAAAGCAAAACACTGCCTCCTGCTGTGTGATTCCACTGCTACACCTATCACCACCAGCCTTATCATCTTCCTGGGGCAAGCCCTAGTTGGGAGGGTTCTCCATCTGCGCTGTTATACCACCTAACCCCGGGGGTCATTGGCAGTGCCAGCCACATCAGGTTGATTAACCCAACTGATGTCACAAATAAAACTTAGTCCCTACTACTACCCCTTTATATGTGCGGTTAGGATCACAGCTGCTGGGCATGGCTAACGTGAACTGAACTCTGGCCCAGCTGCTGAGTAACCTGTCCCTTGTGACCAAAACAAAATGAGAGTAAATATTTCTTTGCACCTGGACTAATTTTACTAAATGAGATGAGCGATTAATTTCTCATCCAGATCCTGGATGAGAAAAAAGTTGCAGCAAGCTGTGAGTGGATATGTTAACCCCATAACGACGGCCTAACGCCCAGAGACGTCGGAAAAAATGGGTACTTATGCCTGGCCGACGTCTGTAGACGTTGGCCAGGGAAAGTGCTCTAGCGCCCCCCAGTGGTCAAAAATCTCCGGGGTTTCAGCTACCGGGGGTAGCTGAGACCCCCAAGATTATGAATCGGGGGCTTTTTTAACATCACCGGTAATGTGATGACCGGTAAGCACCGTTTACCGGTCATCACATTACAAAAAATGAGACTGCCGGTAAAAAATGCTTTCACTTTCATCCGACGTGAAAACACACGTCGGATGACAGTGAAGCATTAACCCCTAAGTGTCCTAAGACCCCCGGTACCGGGGATCTTCCTCCCACCCCCACCCCCTCCCCCGATCTGTCTCAAAATGGCGGCGGCGGGCGCTAAAACCCGCCACCGCTGCTGCATCTCCATGCGATCTGACATGTCATACATGTCAGATCGCATGGAAATGTCAGTGCTGGTGCCCGACAGCCTCCTCCTGTGCCCATCAGCCTCATTCTGTGCCCATCAGCCCCCTCCGGTTCCCCCACGTTCCTCCTGCCCAGCTCGCTCCTTCGTCCTCCCTCCTCCTCCTCCCCCTCTCTAAAACAGCGCCGCAGCGCTCAGGAACCGCCGGCTGCCCCCTCCTGCACAATCCTCCCCGATGTGACATGTCACACATGTCACATCGGGGAGAGATCTAATGCACCCTGGCCCCCTGCCCCCTGTTTCTAAGAGCCCCCTTCCCCCCCGGTCATCCCCCGATCTCACCTGTCTTCATCTCCCTGGAGCGGCTCCTTCTTCTGCTGGCTCCCTGTGCTGTCTGCCGGCTTCATGCGCAGACAGAGCAGATAATGCTCTGTCTGCTAATAGACAGTTCATGACCTCAGTGAGGTCATGGCTGGTCAGGATCCTTTGTTCACAAAGGGTCAATTGTGATCCCATGATGGGATCACAATTGACCCTTTGTGAACAAAGGATCCTGACCTAACATGACCTCATTGAGATCATGAGCTGTCAGTCTAATCACAGACAGTGCAGTCTCTGCATAGACTGACAGCTCATGATCGCAGTGAGGTCATGTCAGGTCAGGATCCTTTGTTCACAAAGGGTCAATTTTGATCCCATGATGGGATCACAATTGACCCTTTGTGAACAAAGGATCCTGACCTGACATGACCTCACTGTGATCATGAGCTGTCAGTCTAATGACAGACAGTGCAGTCTCTGCATAGACTGACAGCTCATGATCGCAGTGAGGTCATGTCAGGTCAGGATCCTTTGTTCACAAAGGGTCAATTGTGATTTCATGATGGGATCACAATTGACCCTTTGTGAACAAAGGATCCTGACCTGACATGACCTCACTGCGATCATGAGCTGTCAGTCTATGCAGAGACTGCACTGTCTGTGATTAGACTGACAGCTCATGATCGCAGTGAGGTCATGTCAGGTCAGAATCCTTATTTCACAAAGGGTCAATTGTGATCCCATGATGGGACCACAATTGACCCCTGTGTGAACCAAAGATCCTGACCTGCCATGACCTCACTGAGGTCATGAACTGTCAGTCTGTTAGCAGACAGAGCAGTCTCTGCATAGACTGATAGCTCATGATCTCAGTGAGGTCATGTCAGGTCAGGATCCTTGGTTCACAAAGGGTCAATTGTGATCCCATGATGGGATTACAATTGACGCTTTGTGAACCAAGGATCCTGACCTGATATCATCCTACTGAGGTCATGACCTGTCATTCTCCTGGAAGAATGCCAGATTTTATAGCATATGGGGGACGCCCCCATATGCTGTAAAAGACTGAAAATCATCGAGGGACCTCCCACTGGACTACGTCGGACCTTCCTGCTGGACTACGTCGGACCTTCCTACTGGACTACGTCGGATGCCAAAGAATAATAAAGATGGGGTCTAAATAGTGTCTGTGTGTTTTTTCTAATAAAAATATTTTTTTCTGTCTTGTGTCTTCTTTACAATTTACTAGGGATTCTTAATGGCCCGGTCTAATATTGGCCAGACATTAAGAATCTCGGGCTTAGTACCAGCTGCAAAAAAAGCTGGCATTAACCCCTTATTACCCAGTCTGCCACCGCTACACGGCAGCTGGAAGAGCTGGATACAGCGCCAGAAAATGGCGCTTCTATGAATGCGCCATTTTCTGGGGCGGCTGCGGACTGCAATTCGCAGCGGGGGGGGCCCAGAAAGCTTGGGCCTCCCTACGCTGAGGATTCCAGCCCCCAGCTGCCTAGTTGTACCTGGCTGGCCCAAAAATGTGGCGAAGCCCACGCCATTTTTTTTTTATTATTTCAAGAAATAATTAAAAAAACAATAGGGCTTCCCTATATTTTTGGTTTCCAGCCAGGTAAAACTAGGCAGAAGGGGTTGGTGGCAGCCCGTAGCTGCATGCTGTACCTGGCTGGACCAAAAATATGGCGAAGCCCCACGTCGTTTTTTTTTTTAAATGTAATAAAGAAATACTAAAAAAAAAGCAGGAGAGGAGACGACCAGGACACGGTGTCTCCGTATCTTGTGCACATGCTCTAAAAGTGAGAAATTGTGTGAAAAAAAGAAAATGTTCAATATGACTTTATCAAATTTTGTGAAGTAGCTGTAAGTTCTAAATGCTCACTATACTCCTAGATATAATCCTTGAGGCGTCTAGTTTCCAAAATGGGGTGACTTGTGCGGAAGCTCCAATGTTTAGGCACATAGGAGCCCCCCATATGCGACATGGTGTCCGCTAACTATTGGAGCTAATTTTCCATACAAATTGTTAGCAGACACCATGCCGCATATGGAGAGCCCCTGTGTGCCTAAACATTGGAGCTCCCCCACAAATGACCCCATTTTGGAAACTAGACCCACCAAGGAACATATCTAGATGCATAATGAGCACTTTCAACCCCCAGGTGCTTCACAAATTAGTCCGTAAAAAGGAAAAAAAGAAGATTTTGGAAAAAAAGTACTTTTTCATTTTTACGGATCAGTTTGTGAAGCACCTGGGGGTTCAAAATGCTCACTATGCATCTAGATAAGTTCCTTGGGGCGTCTAGTTTACAAAATGGGGTCACTTGTGGGGGAGCCCCAATGATTAGGCACATAGAGTCTCTTCATACGTGACATGGTGTCAACTAACAATTGGAATTGTAAGCGCATACCATGTCATGTATGGAGAGCCCCTGTGTGCCTAAACATTGGAGCTCCCGCACAAGTGACCCCATTTTGGAAACTAGACCCCCCAAGGAACTTATTCAGATGCATAGTGAGCGCTTTGAAACCCCAGGTGCTTCACAAATTAGTCCGTAAAAAGGAAAAAGTACTTTTTTTTTTTCACAAAAATCTTTTTTTCCTTTTTACGGACTAATTTGTGAAGCACCAGGGGGTTGAAAGTGCTCACTGTGCATCTAGATATGTTCCTTGGGGGGTCTTGTTTCCAAAATGGGGTCACTTGTGGGGAAGCTCCAATGTTTAGGCACGCAGGGGCTCTCCATACGTGACTTGGTGTCCGCTAACAATTGGAGCTAATTTTCCATTCAAATTGTTAGCGGACACCATGTCGCTTATGGAGAGCCCATGTGTGCCTAACCATTGGAGCTCCCCCACAAGTGACCCCATTTTGGAAATTAGACCCCCCAAGGAACGTATCTAGATGCATAGTGAGCACGTTGATCCCTCTGGTGCTTTACAAATTGATCTGTAAAATTTAAAAAGTACTTTCTATTCCACAAAAATGTTCTTTTTTCATTTTTACGGATTCATTTGTGAAGCACCTTGGGGTTCAAAGTGCTCACCACCCATCTAGATAAGTTCCTTGGGGGGTCCAGTTTCCAAAATGGGGTCACTTGTGGGGGAGCTCCAATGTTTAGGCACGCAGGGGCTCTCCATACGTGACTTGGTGTCCGCTAACAATTGGAGCTAATTTTCCATTCAAATTGTTAGCGGACACCATGTCGCGTTTGGAGAGCCCCTGTGTGCCTAAACATTGGAGCTCCCCCACAAGTGACCCCATTTTGGAAACTAGACCCCCCAAGGAACGTATCTAGATGCATAGTGAGCACGTTGAACCTTCTGGTGCTTTACAAATTGGTCCATAAAATTTAAAAAGTACTTTCTATTCCACAAAAATGTTCTTTTTTCATTTTTACGGATTCATTTGTGAAGCACCTTGGGGTTCAAAGTGCTCACCACCCATCTAGATAAGTTCCTTGGGGGGTCTAGTCTCCAAAATGGGGTCACTTGTGGGGAAGCTCCAATGTTTAGGCACACAGGGGCTCTCCATACGTGACTTGGTGTCCGCTAACAATTGGAGCTAATTTTCCATTCAAATTGTTAGCGGACACCATGTCGCGTTTTGAGAGCCCCTGTGTGCCCAAACTTTGGAGCTCCCCCACAAGTGACCCCATTTTGGAAACTAGACCCCCCAAGGAACCTATCTAGATGCATAGTGAGCACGTTGAACCTTCTGGTGCTTTACAAATTGATCCGTAAAATTTAAAAAGTACTTTCTATTCCACAAAAATTTTCTTTTGTCCTCAATTTTTTCATTTTCACATGAGCAACAGGATAAATTTCATCCTAAAATTTGTTGGGCAATTTCTCCTGAGTACACCGATACCTCATATGCAGTCATAAACCACTGTTTGGGCGCACGGCAGGGCTCAGAAGGGAAGGAGCGCCATTTGACTTTTTGAATGGTAAATTAGCTCCAAAAGTTAAACTGCGCTCCTTCACTTCTGAGCCCTGCCGTGCGCCCAAACAGTGGTTTATGACCACATATGATGTATCGGTGTACTCAGGAGAAATTGCCCAACAAATTTTAGGATCCATTTTATCCTGTTGCCCATGTGAAAATGAAAAAATTTAGGCTAAAGGGACATTTTTGTTGGAAAAATTAAAATGTCCATTTTTTATTTCCACTTTGCTTTAGCTGCTGTGAAGCACCTGAAGGGTTAATAATCTTCTTGAATGTAGTTTTGAGTAGCTTGAGGGGTGCAGTTTTTGGAATGGTGTCACTTTTGGGTGTTTTCTGTCATGTACACCCCTCAAAGTGACTTCAAATGTGATGTGGTCACAAAAAAAATGGTTTTGTAAATTTTGCTGGAAAAATGAAAAATTGCTGATGAACTTTGAACCCTTATAACTTCCTAACAAATTTTTTTTTTTTTTCCAAAATTGTGCTGATGTAAAGTAGACATGTGGGAAATGTTATTTATTAACTATTTTGTGTCATATAACTCTCTGGTTTACCAGAATAAAAATTCAAAATTTGAAAATTGCTAAATTTTCAAACTTTTCGCCAAATTTTTTATTTTTTCACAAATAAACGCAAAAATTATTAACCTAAATTTACCACTAACATGAAGCCCAATATGTCACGAAAAAACAATCTCAGAATCGCTAGGATCCGTTGAAGAGTTCCAGAGATATAACCTCATAAAGGGACAATGGTAAGAATTACAAAAAACGGTCTGGTCATTAAGGTGGAAATTGGCTCAGTCACTAAGGGGTTAATCATGTGAGACTCGCAAATACAAGTGAATGGGTATGCTTTCTGTTTTTTTATGGATATATTACCATTCTGTAGCACAGAACACTGTAATTGTTCCTTTCAATGATTGTAGAATAATAGATGCTGAGAAAAAAACGCATTACATACAGACAGCACATGGATACTACGTGAGAAAAAAATTGCACACTCACATAGCTCTCGCATAACACAAACAATACCAAACAGATTTCACTCGTCCCACTCTCCTATATGAAAATCAGTCAGATTTTTCATATGCTTGTATAACTTTAGCCATATTCTGAGTATCGCAAAATGTAAAATACGGAGCATTTTTTTTAAAGTTGGTTATGTGTATGGATCAATGTAACTCTATGGATCGGGATGCTGTCCATTTAAGAAATGAGCAGCACTTTAAGGTGTATAGCATATAATAGCAAATAGTTTGATTACCGTAAAGCCCATACCCATGCCTTCAGTCATTTCCTATCAATGAACATATATATTTCACACAAGCATTTGCCAATATTAGGCATATTACTTAGAAATGTGATTATTTTCAGGTTGTGTCATCTACCAGCTCACTTGCCCTTGGAATCAACATGCCATGCAAATCTGTGGTTTTCCTACAAGACTCTCTGTATCTAGATGCACTGAACTACAGACAGGTATTTAAAGAGAATGTGTTAGGAGAATTTTACTACTGAAACTTGTGGTATGGCTGTATACATTCTAGTAAAGCAATGAATAGGAAACCTGAAATCAAAACTTTGAAGCCACATGCAAATGTGCATTTTGGGGGATGGATTTATATGTGTTGATTATTTATTCAGTGATGCAAAGTATCACCTTAATGACGGCCCACTGTATATAAACGTCCTAAAAACTGGGTCCTTATTCTGTTAGGACGTTAAAATAAGTCCTGACAAAATAAGCCCTGTAGCGCCCCCCAGTGGCCGAAAATCTCCGGGGTTTCAGCTACCGGGGGTAGCTGAGACCCTGCAGATTATGAGTCGGGCCGGTTTTTACCGGTACCCGCCATGTAATCACGGTTATACACCGTTTACCGGAGTATAACCGTGATCACATGAATATACTGTGAACCGCCGGTAAATACATGATTTCTCTGTCATGCCACAGGATCAAACCTGTGGCATGACAGAGAAATGTCTTTCCCTGTCCTCTGGTACCGGTACACAGCCCCCGGTACCGGTACCCGGCCCCCACCCCCTCCTTTCCTCCTAAAATGCAGCCGCAGCGCTTCACAAGCAGCGCTGCCGGCTGCCTGCAGCCCCCTGCTGTGGATTCCTCACTGATGTGACATGTCACACATGTCACATCAGAGAGGAATAAGCTCCCTGCCTCCGGGTCCCCTCAGTCCCTTCCCCCCAGGTCCGGTCCTCAGATGCCTCGTCCCCCAGCTCCGGTCCTCAGCCGCCACCACTGCACCCGCCGCCGCTGCCATCATCTCCCTCCCATCTGAGCTGTCAGATGGGAGGGAGATGATCGCTCCCTCGGTCACCCCCCTGGCACTTCCCCCAGTCACCAACGTCACTTCCCCGGTCACCGGTGCATACTTACCGGCCGGGATCTTCTTTCATCCTGCCCCCTGCGCCGACTTCCTGTTCTGTCAGGAGCATGCGCAGACAGAGCATAAACTGCTCTGTCTGCCAGGGGAAACTGACAGCTCATGACCTCAGTGAGGTCATGGCAGGTCAGGATCCTTGGTTCACACAGGGGTCAATTGTGATCCCATGATGGGATCACAATTGACCCTTTGTGAACCAAGGATCCTGACCTGACATGACCTCACTGCAATCATGAGCTGTCAGTCTATGCAGAGACTGCTCTTTCTGCCCATAGACTGACAGCTCATGATCGCAGTGAGGTCATGTCAGGTCAGGATCCTTGGTTCACAAAGGGTCAATTGTGGTCCCAACATGGGATCACAATTGACCCTTTGTGAACCAAGGATCCTGACCTGACATGACCTCACTGCGATCATGAGCTGTCAGTCTGTGCAGAGACTGCTCTGCCTGCAATTAGACTGACAGCTAATGATCGCAGTGAGGTCATGTCAGGTCAGGATCCTTGGTTCACAAAGGGTCAATTGTGATCCCATGATAGGACCACAATTGACCCTTTGTGAACCAAGGATCCTGATCTGACATGACCTCACTGCAATCATGAGCTGTCAGTCTATGCAGAGACTGCTCTATCTGCCCATAGACTGACAGCTCATGATCGCAGTGAGGTCATGTCAGGTCAGGATCCTTGGTTCACAAAGGGTCAATTGTGATCCCATGATGGGATCACAATTGACGCTTTGTGAACCAAGGATCCTGACCTGACATCACCCTACTGAGGTCATGACCTGTCATTCTCCTGGAAGAAATGCCAGCTTTTATAGCATATGGGGGATGCCCCCATATGCTGTAAAAGACTGGAAATCATCGAGGGACCTCCCACTGGACTACGTCGGACCTTCCTGCTGGACTACGTCGGACCTTCCTACTGGACTACGTCGGATACCAAAGAATAATAAAGATGGGGTCTAAATAGTGTCTGTGTTTTTTTTCTAATAAAAATATTTTTTTCTGTCTTGTGTCTTCTTTACAATTTACTAGGGATTCTTAATGGCCCGGTCTAATATTGGCCAGACATTAAGAATCTCGGGCTTAGTGCCAGCTGCAAAAAAGCTGGCATTAACCCCTTATTACCCAGTCTGCCACCGCTACATGGCAGCTGGAAGAGCTGGATACAGCGCCAGAAAATGGCGCTTCTATGAATGCGCCATTTTCTGGGGCGGCTGCGGACTGCAATCCGCAGCGGGGGGGGGGGGCCCAGAAAGTTTGGGCCTCCCTACGCTGTGGATTCCAGCCCCCAGCTGCCTAGTTGTACCTGGTTGGCCCAAAAATATTGCGAAGCCCACGCCATTTTTTTTTTTTTAAGTATTTCATGAAATAATAAAAAAAAAAAAGGACTTCCCTATATCTTTGGTTTCCAGCCATGTAAAACTAGGCAGAAGGGGTTGGTGGCAGCCCGTAGCTGCCTGCTGTACCTGGCTGGACCAAAAGTATGGCGAAGCCCCACTTCATTTTTTTTTTTTAATTTAATAAAGAAATACTTAAAAAAAATGCAGGAGAGGAGACGCCCAGGATACGGTGTCTCCGAATCTTGTGCACATGCTCTAAAAGTGAGAAATTGTGTGAAAAAAAGAAAATGTTCAATATACTAAATGCTCACTATACCCCTAGATATAATCCTTGAGGCATCTAGTTTCCAAAATGGGGTCACTTGTGCGGGAGCTCCAATGTTTAGGCACACAGGAGCTCTCCATACACAACATGGTGTCCGCTAACTATTGGAGCTAATTTTCCATTCAAATTGTTAGCGGACACCATGTCGCATGTGGAGAGCCTCTGTGTGCCTAAACATTAGAGCTCCCTCACAAGTGACCCCATTTTGGAAACTAGACCCCCCAAGGAACATATCTAGATGCATAATGAGTACTTTCAACCCCCAGGTGCTTCACAAATGAATCCATAAAAATGAAAAAAGAATTTTTTTGTGGACAGAAAGTACTTTTTCATTTTTATGGATCAATTTGTGAAACACCTGGGGGTTCAAAGTGCTCACTATGCATCTATATAAGTTCCTTGGGGTGTATAGTTTACAAAATGGGGTCACTTGTGGAGGAGCCCCAATGTTTAGACACATAGGGGCTCTCCATACGTGACATGGTGTCCACTAACAATTGGAATTGTAAGTTGATACTATGTTGTGTATGGCGATCCCCTGTGTGCCTAAACATTGGAGCTCCCCCACAAGTGACCCAATTTTGGAAACTAGACACCCCAAGGAATTTATTTAGATGCATAGGGAGCACTTTGAACCCCCAGGTGCTTCACAGATTGATCCATAAAAATGAAAAAGTACTTTTTTTCACAAAAATCTTCTTTTTTTTTCCTTTTACGGACTAATTTGTGAAGCACCTGGGGTATGAAAGTGCTCACTATGCATCTAGATAAGTTCCTTGGGGGGTCTAGTTTCCAAAATGGGGTCACTTGTGGGGGAGCTCCAATGTTTAGGCACACAGGGGCTCCCAAATATGCGACATGGTGCCCGCTAACAATTTGAATGGAAAATTAGCTCCAATAGTTAGCGGACACCTTGTCGCGTATGGAGAGCCGCTGTGTGCCTAAACATTGGAGCTTCCCCACAAGTGACCCCATTTTGGAAACTAGACACCCCAAGGAATTTATTTAGATGCATAGTGAGCTCTTTGAACCCCCAGGTGCTTCACAAATTGATCCGTAATAATGAAAATGTACTTTCTTTTCCACAAACATTTTCTATTTTCATTTTTATGGTTTCATTTGTGAAGCACCTGGGGGTTCAAAGTGCTCATCACCCATCTAGATAAGTTCCTTGGGTGGTCTAGTTTCCAAAATGGGGTCACTTGTGAGGGAGCCTCAATATTTATGCCCACAGGGGCTCTCCATACGCAACATGGTCTCCACTAACAATTGGAGCTAATTTTCCATTCAAATTGTTAGCGGACACCATGTCGCGTATGGAGAGCCCCTGTGTGCCTAAATATTGGAGCTTCCCCACAAGTGACCCCATTTTGGAAACTAGGCCCCCCAAGGAACTTATCTAGATGCATAGTGAGCACTTTGAACCCTCTGGTGCTTGACAAATTGATCCGTACAAATGAAAAAGTACTTTTTTTTTTCACAAAAACTTTCTTTTGTCCTCAATTTTTTCATTTTCACATGAGCAACAGGATTAATGCATCCTAAAATTTGTTGGGCAATTTCTCCTGAGTACACCGATACCTCATATGTGGTCATAAACCACTGTTTGGGCGCACGGCAGGACTCGAAAGGGAAGGAGCGCCATTTGACTTTTTGAATGGAAAATTAGCTCCAAAAATCAAATTGCGCTCCCTCCCTTCTGAGCCTGCCGTGCGCCCAAACAGTGGTTTATGACCACATATGAGGTATCGGTGTACTCAGGAGAAATTGCCCAACAAATTTTAGGATGCATTTTATCCTGTTGCCCATGTGAAAATTAAAGAATTGAAGCTAAAAAACATTTTTGTTGGAAAAATTAAAATGTCCATTTTTTGTTTCCACTTTGCTTTAGTTCCTGTAAAGCACCTGAAGGGTTAATAATCTTCTTGAATATAGTTTTGAGTAGCTTTAGGGGTGCAGTTTTTGGAATGGTATCACTTTTGGGTGTTTTTTGTCATCTATGCCCCTCAAAGGGACTTCAAATGTGATATGGTCACTAAAAAAATAATTTTGTAAATTTTGCTGGAAAAATTAGAAATTGCTGAAGAACTTTGAACACTTATAACGTCTTAACCCAAAAAATTTTTTTTCCCAAAATTGCGCTGATGTAAAGTAGACATGTGGGAAATGTTATTTATTAACTATTTTGTGTCACATAACGCTCCAGTTTAACAGAATAAAAATTAAAAATGTGAAAAGTGTGACATTTTCAACATTTTTGCCAATTTTTTAATATTTTCACAAATAAACGCAAAAATTATCGACCTAAATTTACCACTAACATGAAGCCCAATATGTCACGAAAAAACAGTCTCAGAATCGCTCGTATCCAATGAAGCGTTCCAGAGTTATTACCTCATAAAGGGACACTGGTCAGAATTACAAAAAACGGTCTGGTCATTTAGGGGGAAATTGGCTCCGTCACTAAGGGGTTAAAGATGAGCAAATCTTTTGAAACAGGAAAGAAACAACCATTAAAAATTTTTCCTAAAAATTTAAATCAATGCAAATCACAAGTACTTCAAAGCCTCTCATTGTCGTGTATAAATTGCCTTGAAAAGGCGATAAAAATCTCCTAAAAAGTAAACAGTCATAATAATGTGAATGTGATCTCCACATATATTGCTATATTTCAATAGATGGTAACCCTTTTTGACTGGTGTGCTGTCACCCGCTATGTGTACAGTTTATTCAGTATTTTATGTTTTATTCTCCCCATCTCTACGGCTAAGTTGTGAGCTGGACATCTTCTTACTATCCAGATTCACTACAAAATGGGTTTCTATAATCCCTTCCTTTGTATTTATACATGCTATTATAATAGCTATAAGGCATTATGGGAAAAACCTCCTTGTGTATGAGGTCATGTGAGCCTTCTTTGGCTAATGCAACAGTCTGCAATGTGCAAAGTTGAGAAAACTATTTTATTTAAATAAGATATGTTTCATAAGGAATAAGGGACTGTTATGGAATAGTCAGCACTAAGCTAATAGCTAATAAGTAGATGCAAATTTGTGAAGAAATTATTCTTAACTTTTTAACACTTTTTTATTAATCATGCTGTTTTACAATCATACAGTATTTAGTTTCTGTCATTTAGGTTTCGTTTCTTCGTATTTTGATTTTTTTTAATTGATGAACTAGGTACCACAAAAAGCATGATTTAGGAAATTTAGGAGGTTGCATAATATATAACAAAGTAAGAAATTGTCTGTATCAGTGCTGTTTTCTCTTTAGATGTCAGGAAGGGCCGGAAGAAGAGGCCATGATCTAGTGGGAAATGTCTATTTTTTTAACATTCCAATGCCTAAGGTGCAGAAGCTCTTGAAGTCCAATGTTCCTCAGTTGAAAGGACAATTTCCTCTAAGTGTTACCTTCATCCTCAGATTAATGTTATTAGCAGCCAAAGCAGATGACAAAAATGATGCCAATGCCAAGGTAAGCCTATGCATTAAGAATTTGCCTCATAGCTGTGCCATTCAAAGCTATACAGCTCCGGAAAAAATTAAGAGACCACTGCAAAATGTTCAGTTACAAGGATTTTTCTCTTTATAGGTATATATTAATGGAAAGAAAACAAGTTCTTATTCATTTAGTAACACCAATACTCATGTTTTAACTCAGGAACAGTTCAGAAATCAATATTTGGTGGAATAACCATAATTTTTAATCACAGCTTTCATGTGTCTTGGCATGCTTTCCTCTAGTCTTTCACAATGCTTTTGGGTGACATTATGACACTCCTGGCACAAAAATGTAAGCAGTCCTTCAATTGTTTGATGTCTTGTGACTATCTCAAGTCATGTAAAGCTAGAAAAAAAGCCTTTCATCAATGAGAAGCAAAGGAGAGCCAGGCTGAAGTTTGCCAAAAAACCATAAGGATTGGACCATAGTGGACTGGAGTAAGGTAATTTTCTCTGATGAGTCTAATTTTCAGCTTTGCCCAACACCTGGTCATCTAATGGTTAGAAGGAGACCTTTAGAGGCGTACAAGTCTCAGTGTCTTGCACCCACTGTAAAATTTGGTGGAGGATCGCTGATGATCTGGGGATGCTTTTAGCAAGGCTGGAATTGGACAGGTTAATCTTTGCGAAGGACGTATGAATCAAGCCGCATACAAGGGTATCCTTGAAAAACACTTGCTTCCTTCTGCTAAGGCAATGTTCCCCAACAAATCTGAGGACTATTTTTTTCCAGCAGGACAATGCCCCATGCTACACAGCTAGATCAATCAATGTGTGGATAAAGGAGCAGCAGATCAAGCCCTGTGATAACCCACTCAATCTCCAGACCTGAACCCCATTGAAAACCTCTGGAATGTAATCAGGAGGAAGATGGATAGTCACAAGCCATCAAACAAAGAAGAACTGCTTAAATTTTGGTGCCAGGAGTGGCATAAGGTCACCCAAAAGCAGTGTGAAAGACTGTTGGATAGCATGCCAAGAAGACGAATGAAAGCTGTGATTAAAAATCATGGTTAGTCCACCAAATATTGATTTCTGAACTCTTCCTGAGTTAAAACATTAGTATTGTTGTTTTTAAATGAATATGAACTTGTTTTCTTTGTATTATTTGAGGTCTGAAAGCATTATTTCTTTTTTCAAAATATTTGTACACTAGAGCAAACTTTTGTAGGTGTGGATGGTTTTGCTGCTGTGGGTCTGGGGGGCACCGTGTGTAACCCTACCCAAATGTTTAGAATATGTGGATAGAATCTATATTGTATAGACCCAGCGCTATCTCCTTTATATCATGGCTTGTTAATGTCCCCCTATCTCGTAGTACACTTATATAGATAATAAAATAAGAAGATGATACACTGATGTTATAACCCCATTTAGGGATGTTTATTCTAAAACATTAATTCATGTATACATAAGTTCTTTATAAAAACATCATTAAAAAAACTTTTAAAAATCATATAGTTATAGGTGTACGCTATATTACATGTGTTCGTCTCTATTACGTTATTTTGAGCAATTCTAGGGGCTATTAGATCCCTCTATGGAATAGAGGGGTGGTGATGGTAGATTACACCTCCTGCTGTTAATTTCTTCTTTTTCTGAAGGTCAAGGTTCCTGGAAGATGTTGATGGCATGTGTGTGTTCTGAAAATAAAAATTGAATCACTATGGTTTCCACTCACTTGACAATCTGTGTGGTTAATAATATGCTGAATAGTCTTCCATCACAGATGTGGCAACCAGGTTTTGTGCTCGTTAGGGTACTTTAGGACTGTGCCTGGATTCCCTGTAACAATATATTATGGATCTTATTTTACCTGTAACTCAAAAATACCGGTGTCCCATCATTGCACTTTTATTCAGTTATGAATTTACCTGGTGATTGCATGCTGGAGTCACTTCATTCATTTGTATATTTGTGCAAATTTGTATATGGGTGGGCTAGTGCTTATGGCATACACTGTGAGCAGAATTATTAGGCAAGTTGTATTTTAGAGGATTATTTTTATTATTGATCAACAACTATGTTCTCAATCAACCCAAAAGACTCATAAATATCAAAGCTTAATATTTTTGGAAGTTGGAGTGGTTTTTATTTTTAGATTTGGCTATCTTAGGAGGATATCTGTTTGTGCAGGTAACTATTACTGTGCAGAATTATTAGGCAACTTAATAAAAAACAAATATATTCCCATCTCACTTGTTTATTTTCACCAGGTAAACTAATATAACTGCAAAAAATTTAGAAAAAACATTTCTGACATGCAAAAACAAAACATATAGCCACCTTTCTTTATGATGACACTCAACAGCTTTCCATCCATAGAATCTGTCAGTTGCTTGATCTGTTTACGATCAACATTGCGTGCAGCAGCCACCACAGCCTCCCAGACACTGTTCCAGGAGGTGTACTGTTTTCCCTCCCTGTAGATCTCACATTTTAGGAGGGACCACAGGTTCTCTATGGGGTTCAGATCAGGTGAACAAGGGGCCATGTCATTATTTTTTCTTCTTTTAGACCTTTACTGACCAGCCACGCTGTGGAGTAGTTGGATGCATGTGATGGAGCATTGTCCTGTATGAAAATCATGTTTTTCTTGAATGATATCGACTTCTTCCTGTACCACTGCTTGAAGAAGTTGTCTTCCAGAAACTGGCAGTAGGTCTGGGAGTTGAGCTTCACTTCATCTTCAACCCGAAAAGGTCCCACAAGTTCATCTTTGATGATACCAGCCCATACCAGTACCCCACCTCCACCTTGCTGGCGTCTGAGTCAGAGTGGAGCTCTCTGCCCTTTACTGATCCAGCCTCTGGCCCATCCATCTGGCCCATCAAGAGTCACTCTCATTTCATCAGTCCATAAAACCTTTGAAAAATCAGTCTTAAGATATTTCTTGGCCCAGTCTTGACGTTTTATCTTATTATTATATATTTATATAGCGCCATTGGTTCCATGGCGCTTTACATGTGTAAGGGCAGAACAAGGACGAGAACAAGAACATAAAAATCACGACAATTATATCATATAGGTACAGTAGGGCAAAGGATCCTGTCCACAAGGGCCCCAAGGACTGTGAGTCTATAGGGGATGGGTGGGAGACAGTAGGAGGGGGAGAGGTGGTGGTGAGATGGGGCACTGGATTAGGTCTCAGTGTGGGTTGTAGGCTTGAAGGAAGAGGTGGGTCTTCAGGTTTTTCTTGAAGGTTCCCAGGGTAGGGGAGTGTCTGATGTGGTGGGTGAGAGAGTTCCAGATTATGGCGGATGCACGAGAGAAGTCTTGTATGTGGTTGTGGGAGGTGAAGATGCAGGGAGAGAGGAGGAGGAGCTTTTGAGAGGAGCGCAGATTGCGTGAGGGGAGGTATTGGGAGACCAAGTCGGAGATGTATGGAGGGGACAGGTTGTGGATGACCTTCTATGTCAGGGTTAGGGTTTTGAACTGAGATCTCTGGGAAGTAGGGAGCCAGTGAAGGGCTTGGCAGAGGGGGGAGACAGGGGAGTAACCGGGCGACAGGTGAATGAGTCGGGCAGCGGAATTGAGGATGGTTCGGAGGGGTGCAAGGGAGGTAGTTAGTAGGCCGGTGAGCAGGAGGTTGCAGTAGTCGAGGTGGGAGATGATGAGGGCGTGGACAAGTGTTTTGGTAGTGTCATGATCAAGGAAGGAGCGGATTCGAGTAATGTTTTTGAGCTGAAGTCAGCAGGTGGTGGTGAGGACTTGGATGTGGGGCTTGAAGGAGAGGGTAGAGTCGAGGATTACCCCGAGGCACTGGGCATGGGAGACGGGTGAGAGTGTGCATTCGTTGACAGTGATGGAGCGGTTGGGTAGGGGGGAGGAGCAGCTGGGGGGGAAGACGATGAACTCTGTTTTGTCCATGTTGAGCTTGAGGAAGCGAGCGGAGAAGAAGGATGAAATGGCGGACAGGCAGTGCGGATTTTGGATAGTAGTGAGGTGATGTCGGGGCTGGAGAGGTAGAGCTGGGTGTCGTCGGCGTAGATGTGGTATTTAAGGCCGTGGGACTTGATGAGTTGGCCTAGGCCGAGGGTGTAGATGGAGAAGAGTAGTGGTCCCAGGACCGAGCCTTGGGGAACTCCAACAGATAGGGGGTAGGGCGAGGAGGAGGTGTGGGAGTGGGTGATGCAGAAGGTCCGGTCTGTTAGGTAAGAGGAGATCCATGAGAGGGCTAGATCAGCGATGCCAAGAGATTTTAGAATTTGAAGTAGGAGGGAGTGGTTGACTGTGTCGAAGGCAGCAGAAAGATTGAGAAGGAGGAGGATGGAGTAGTCTCGCTTGCTCTTGGTGGTCAGTAAGTCGTTGATGACTTTGGTTAGGGCTGTTTCGGTGGAGTGGTGGGCTCGGAAACCGGATTGCAGGCGGTCAAAGAGGGAGCAGGAGGAAAGAAAGGAGGACAGTTCAGAGAAGACATGTTGCTCAAGCAATTTTGAGAAGGGGAGGAGAGATATGGGACGATAGTTGGAGACTGTTGCAGGATCGAGGGAGAGTTTTTTGAGGATAGCTGTGATGAGATGAGGGCATGTTTGAAAGATGAGGGGAAGACACCAGTATTAAGTGATATGTTGAAGAGATGGGTTAGGGCAAGGATGAGGACTGTGGTGAGGTTATGGATGAGGTGGGAAGGGAGAGGGCACACGTGGTGAGGTGTGATCGTGCTAGAAGGAAGGAGAGGCACTCTTCTGTCATGGAGGAGAAGCTGCTTTTGGTTGAAGAGGGTTGGGCGATAGAGGGGGGGAATGAGGGGATTGGGAATTGAAGCTTTCTCTGATTTTGTCGATCTTCTGTTTGAAAAAGGTGCCGAAGTCGTCGGTGGAGATGAGGGGAGAGGGAGGGGGTGCAGGGGGACAGAGTAGAGTGTTAAAAGTTCTGAATTGTTGCTTGGGATTGTGGGAGAGAGTGGTTATGAGAGAAGAGAAGAAAGCTTGTTTTGCGGCGGTCAGTGTAACATAGTAACATAGTTTTTAAGGTTGAAGGAAGACTTTAAGTCCATCTAGTTCAACCCATAGCCTAACATGTTGATCCAGAGGAAGGCAAAAAAAAACCATGTGGCAACACTAAGCTCCACATTGGGGGAAAAATTCCTTCCTGACTCCAGATACGGCAATCAGACTAATTCCCTGGATCAACGCCCTATCAAAGAATCTAGTATGTATAACTGATAATATTATAGTTTTCAAGAAAGGCATCCAGGCCCTTCTTAAATGTTAGTAGTGACTCACTCATTACAACAGCATGTGGTAGAGAGTTCCATAGTCTCACTGCTCTTACAGTAAAGAATCCGCGTCTGTGATTATGATTAAACCTTTTTTCCTCCAGACGTAGAGGATGCCCCCTTGTCCCAGTCTCAGGCCTAAGAGTAAAGAGATCATTAGAAAGGTCTCTGTACTGTCCCCTCATATATTTATACATTATTATAAGATCACCCCTAAGCCTTCGTTTTTCCAAGCTAAATAACCCCAAGTTTAATAACCTGTCTTGGTATTGCAGACCCCTTAGTCCTCTAATGACTTTTGTCGCTCTTCTCTGGACCCGCTCTAGTTCAGCTATGTCTTTCTTATACACCGGAGACCAGAATTGTACACAGTATTCTAAGTGTGGTCGCACTAGTGACTTGTATAGAGGTAAAATTATGTTCTCCTCATGAGCATCTATGCCTCTTTTAATGCATCCCATTATTTTATTTGCCTTTGCAGCAGCTGCCTGACACTGGCCACTAAATGTGAGTTTGTCATCTACCCATACACCCAGGTCTTTTTCAGTGACAGTTTTGCCCAGTGTTTTACAATTAAGCACATAATTATATCTTTTGTTTCCTCTGCCCAAGTGCATGACTTTACATTTATCCCCATTAAAGCGCATTTGCCAATTAGCAGCCCAAGCTTCTAGTTTACATAAACCCTCCTGTAATATAAAATTGTCCTCCTCTGTATTGATTACCCTGCAGAGTTTAGTGCCATCTGCAAATATTGAGATTCTACTCCGTATGCCCCCTACAAGGTCATTAATAAATATATTAAATAGAAGCGGGCCCAACACTGACCCCTGTGGTACCCCACTGTAGTCTTGAAGTCGATGAGGGACTGTTTGTACAAGGCGATGTGAGCTGTGGAGTGGGATTTCTTCCATCTCCATTCAGCCACCCTAGATGTCCTTCGAAGTTTTTTAGTGTGGGTGGTGAACCAGGGTTGTCTGTTTTGTTGTATGAGAGGGGGACGGCCTGGTCAAGGGCTCTGGCGAGAGTGGTGTTGTAGAGGGTGGCGGCTGTGTCAGCGTCTTGAGAGGAGGCTAAGTCAGAGAGAGGAAGGAGGGACTCGAAGAGTGAGTGGAAGTCAATGAGTTTGAGGTTTCTTCGGGGGTGAGGGAGTTTCCGGAGAGGGGGGAGCGTGGTGGGGGGGGAGAGGGAGGAGAAGGTCAGCAGGTTGTGATCAGATGGGAGGAGGGGTGAGTTTGCGAGGTCAGTGAGGGAACAGAGGTGGGTGAAGACTAGGTCCAGTGTGTGACCGTTATTGTTTGTAGCAGAGGAGGACCATTGGAAGAGGCCGAAGGAGGAGGTTAGAGAGAAGAGTCTAGAGGCAAGGGTGTGGGGGGGTATCAATGGGGATATTGAAGTCGCCCATGATGATGGTGGGGATGTCGGAGGAGAGGAGGTGGAGAATCCAGGTTGTGAAGTGGTCGAAGAAGGTGGACAAGGAACCTGGGGGGCGGTAGACGACAGCCAGTTGGAGGTTGCAGGGGGAGAAGATACGCACGGAGTGCACCTCGAAGAAGGGGAGGAAGGCAGAGGGGGGTGGTGCAATTGGGGTGATGGAGCAGTTGTTGGCCAGGAGTAGGCCAACACCTCCGCCGCTGTAGTTGCTAGGGCTGGGGGTGTGGGAGAGGGTGAGTCCGCCATAGGAGAGGGCTGCGGGGGAGGTTGTGTCGGAGGGGGTGAGCCACGTTTCGGTGATGCCAAGGAAAGAGAGTTTTTTGTAGATGAAGAGTTCATGGATGAATGTGAGTTTATTGTATACCGAGCGGGCATTCCAGAGTGCGCCAGAAAGGGGGATTGGGGAGGGGCGGCTTGGGGAATGGGTGTAAGGTTGCAGGGGTTGCGGGTGTTAATAGTGGGGAGTGGGTGTGGGCAAGAGGTGACTATGGGGGTGTGTTGGGGGGGACCGAGGTTAGGGGAGATGTCGCCAGCAAGTAGGAGGAGGAGGGAGAGGGTTAGGCGGTGAGGGCATAAGAGCTTGCATGGCGGGCAAGCATGTTTGGAGGTAAAGGCTTGGGTGTGGAGGAAAAGTTCAGAGGAGTGGGTGAGATGGCTAGGTAAGATGGAGGGGGAGAGTGTTATTGTGTTGTCAGGAGGATGGATAGAGGGGGATTGCAGGAAGTGGAGTAGGATGGGAGTGAGTGTGAAGAGAAGGGAAAACATTGCATAGGGGTATAGGATGAAGTGGAAGTGGGAGGTGGAGCAGGGGGGTGAGGTGCGGATGGGGAGTAGCGGTAGCGGGGGGCAGTAGCTGCAGCGGAGAGGGGCAGCAGCAGCTGAGAGGGGGAGGTGTAGCTGGGGGTTGAGATAGAGGCAGGGGACAGGAGGACAGGTGCAGCAGGAGGGGGATGAGATGGAGGCTGGGGTCAGGAGCGACAGGGAACAGGTGCAGCAGGAAGGATATGCAAAGCAGATGAGTGCCAATCAAGTCCAGGCAATCGCAAAGCATGTGGTAGAGGGATGCAGCCAGAGGACAGATGCAGCGGGGATGTCCAATGCGGAGGAGTCTTGCAAATTCAAGCAGGTGCACAGTAAATGGA
Organism: Allobates femoralis; assembly: GCA_033576535.1. NCBI lineage: Eukaryota > Metazoa > Chordata > Amphibia > Anura > Aromobatidae > Allobates > Allobates femoralis. The sequence continues at coordinate 155,377,014 of JARQOC010000003.1, forward strand.
GATAGGGTGCAATAAGGTGATGCGATGAAGCTGTGGGATGCAGTCGGGTGATGTGATGTAACTATGGTTCAGTGACAAATGGAGGCATACATTATGTTTCTTGTTCAAAGATGGTTGTTTTTCAGCCTTCCTTACCTTGGTCATGTCCATGAGTATAGCACACCTTGTGCTTTTTGATACTCCAGTAACGTTGCAGCTCTGAAATATGGCAAAACTGGTGGCAAATGGCATCTTGGCAGCTTCACGCTTGATTTTCATCAATTCATGGGCAGTTATTTTGTGCCTTTTTTGCCCAACATGCTTCTTGCGACCCTGTTGGCTATTTGATTGTTCTGTGATCACGCTTCAAAAGTTTGGCAATTTCAAGACTGCTGCATCCCTCTGCAAGACATCTCACAATTTTGGACATTTCAGAGCCCGTCAAATCTCTCTTCTGACCCATTTTGCCTAAGGAAAGGCATTTGCCTAATAATTAAGCACACCTTATATAAGGTGTTGATGTCATTACACCACACCCCTCCTCATTACAGAGATGCACATCACCTGATTTACTTAATTGGTAGTTGGCTCTCAAGCCTATACAGCTTGGAGTAGGATAACATGTATAAAAAGTATCAAAATAATAATAATAATTCTGCACACAGTATAGTAGTCAGCACTCTGTGGAAGATAGGATATTATTCAAATAGCCAGTGTTATCCTATAAATTGATGTGTTATTAGTGCCAGCCCTTGGTACTATTATGTGTGTATTTATCTTGCCCATACACTGCTATTGCAATAACATATGTTTGTGGAGTAAAAAAATTGCCTAGACGTTCAATGTTACACTCACAGTTAATGCACTGTAAATAGCTATGTTGTATTTAATGCTATTTATGGTGGTGGGTTACTCATATAGGTGCTTATACGTAAACAGGTAGATCAAGACAGCCGCACCACTAAGAGTAAGTTTTAAGATTAAACAATTCCCTGTGCACACACCAAAAACATATAATAAGAAGATAGCAAGTTTATTTATACATGTTTTATACACCAAAAAACACTCAAAAAACCTTTAAAAACATTCACAATAAAACCTGCACATGTGTGTGCGTCTGCAACCCTTGTGCCATGGTTTTCATGGACCACCCAGGAATGTATAAATGGGTAACAGAAATCTATAGAAATGAGACAAATGCGCAATAGGGTGTTATCTCTATATTATAGAGGTATGTGTATGGCGACAAGGGCCTGCTCACCTGATTTGGTTGTGTAACCCACAACTAGTATGAACGCTTAGTCAGTAGCTGCTGCTGGATCCACACATCCACGGGTCACCACGGTCAGAGATCAGCATATAAGGACAAAGTGTCGTATGAGGAAGGAGCTGGGAGATAGCTCCGAAACGCGCCGGTGTAACAGGCCAGATTAACCCCCCGACCAGAATATACCCGGGGTTAAAGTGGCCTAGCCCAGATTATACCCCGGGTATATTCTGGCCTAGCCCAGTTTATACCCTGGGGTATAGTTTGGGCTAGGCCAGAATATACCCCCCTGGGCCAGAATATACCCCGGGTATATTCTGCGGGGTTAAAGTGGCCTAGCCCAGATTATACCCCGGGTATATTCTGGCCTAGCCCAGTTTATACCCCGGGGTATAGTTTGGGCTAGGCCAGAATATACCCCCCTGGGCCAGAATATACCCCGGGTATATTCTGGCCTAGCCCAAACTATACCCCGGGGTATAAACTGGGCTAGGCCAGATTATACCCCTCCATATACCACAGCAGCTGTAGATCAGGGGCCCAAGCCGTGCACAGGGCCCCAAGCAATGCATGGGGGCCCGAGGCTGCACAAAGGGGCCTCAGGCAGTGCTAGGGCCCCAGGCAGTGTTAGGGGCCCTAGGCAGTGCATGGGGGCCCGAGGCAGCATACAGGGGCCCCAGGCTACACACAGGATCCCAGGCTACACACAGGGGCCCGAGCTAGCATACAAGGGCCCCAGGCAGTGCACGGGGCCCCAGGCGGTGCACAAGGCCCCAGGCAGCACAAAGTGGCCCCAGGCAACATACAGGGGCACCAGGCAGTACTAGGGGCCCCAGGCTACACACAGGATCCCAGGCTACACACAGGGGCCCCAGGCAACATACAGGGGCCCCAGGCAGTACTAGGGGCCCCAGGCTACACACAGGATCCCAGGCTACACACAGGGGCCCCAGGCAACATACAGGGACCCCAGGCAGTACTAGGGGCCCTAGGCTACACACAGGATCCCAGGCTACACACAAGGGCCACATGCAGCATACAGGGGCCCCAGGCAGCACAAAGTGGCCCCAGGCAGCACAATGTGGCCCCAGGCAACTTACAGGGGCCCCAGGCAGTATTAGGGGCCCCAGGCTACACACAGGATCCCAGGCTACACACAGGGGCCCCATGCAGCATACAAGAGCCCCAGGCAGCACAAAGGGGCCCCAGGCAACATACAGGGGCCCCAGGCAGTACTAGGGGCCCCAGGCTACACACAGGATCCCAGGCTACACACAGGGGCCCCAGGCAACATACAGGGGCCCCAGGCAGTACTAGGGGCCCCAGGCTACACACAGGATCCCAGGCTACACACAGGGGCCCCAGGCAACATACAGGGACCCCAGGCAGTACTAGGGGCCCTAGGCTACACACAGGATCCCAGGCTACACACAAGGGCCACATGCAGCATACAGGGGCCCCAGGCAGCACAAAGTGGCCCCAGGCAGCACAATGTGGCCCCAGGCAACTTACAGGGGCCCCAGGCAGTATTAGGGGCCCCAGGCTACACACAGGATCCCAGGCTACACACAGGGGCCCCATGCAGCATACAAGAGCCCCAGGCAGCACAAAGGGGCCCCAGGCAACATACAGGGGCCCCAGGCAGTACTAGGGGCCCCAGGCTACACACAGGATCCCAGGCTACACACAGGGACCCCATGCAGCATACAAGAGCCCCAGGCAGCACAAAGGGGCCCCAGGCAACATACAGGGGCCCCAGGCAGTACTAGGGGCCCCAGGCTACACACAGGATCCCAGGCTACACACAGGGGCCCCATGCACCATACAAGAGCCCCAGGCAGCACAAAGGGGCCCCAGGCAACATACAGGGGCCCCAGGCAGTACTAGGGGCCCCAGGCTACACACAGGATCCCAGGCTACACACAAGGGCCACATGCAGCATACAGGGGCCCCAGGCAGCACAAGGTGGCCCCAGGCAACATACAGGGGCCCCAGGCAGTACTAGGGGCCCCAGGCTACACACAGGATCCCAGGCTACACACAGGGTCCACATGCAGCATGCAGGGGCCCCAGGCAGCACAAAGTGGCCCCAGGTAGCACAATGTGGCCCCAGGCAACATACAGGGGCCCCAGGCAGTACTAGGGGCCCCAGGCTACACACAGGATCCCAGGCTACACACAGGGACCCCAGCCAGCATACAAGCAGTGCACGGGGCCCCAGGCGGTGCACAAGGCCCCAGGCAGCACAAAGTGGCCCCAGGCAGCACTAGGGGCCCCAGGCAACATACAGGGGACCCAGGCAGTACTAGGGGCCCCAGGCTCCACACCGGATCCCAGGCTACACACAGGGGCCCCATGCAGCATCCAAGGGCTCCAAGTGGCACAAAGGAGCCCCAGGCAACATACAGGTGCCCCAGGCAGAACTAGGGGCCCCAGGCTACACACAGGATCCCAGGCTACACACAGGGGCCACATGCAGCATACAGGGGCCCCAGGCTACACACAGGATCCCAGGCTACACACAGGGGCCCCATGCAGCATACAAGAGCCTCAGGCAGCACAAAGGGGCCCCAGGCAACATACAGGGGGCCCAGGCAGTACTAGGGGCCCCAGGCTACACACAGGATTCCAGGCTACACACAGGGGCCCCAGCCAGCATACAAGGGCCCCAGGCCGTGCACTGGGCCCCAGGCGGTGCACAAGGCTCCAGGCAACATACAGGGGCCCCAGGCAGCACACAGGATTCCAGGCTACACACAGAGGCCCCAGCCAGCATACAAGAGCCCCTGGCAGCACAAAAGGGGCCCCAGGCAGCACAAAGTAGCCCAGGCAACATACAGGGGCCCCAGGCAGTACTAGGGGCCCCAGGCTACACACAGGATCCCAGGCTACACACAGGGGCCACATGCAGCATACAGGGGCCACAGGCAGCACAAAGTGACCCCAGGCAGCACACAGGGACCCCAGGCAGCACACAGGGGCCCCAGGCTACACACAGGATCCCAGGTTACACACAGGATCCCAGGCTACACACAGGATCCCAGGCCACACACAGGGGCCCCAGGCAGCATACAAGGGGCCCAGGCAGTGCACAGGGCCCTAGGCAGTACAAAGTGGCCCCAAACAACACAAAGTGTCCCCAGGCAACAGAAAGTGGCCCCAGTCAGCAGAAAGTGGCCCCAGGCAGCACACAGGGGACCCAGGAAGCACACGGGGTCAGAGGCAGCACAAGGGTGGGGGAGAGACAGCGCGCAAGGGGGCAAGAGACAGCGTTCAGGGCCCCTTTGTGCTGCCTGTGATCCTGTGCGTAGCTTGGGGCCCCTGTGTGCTGCCAGGGGCACCTTTGTGCTGCCTGAGGCCAATTTGTGCTGCCTGGGGCCCCTAACACTGCCTGGGGTCATTGTATACTGGCTGGGGACTCTGTATGTGGCCTGGAGCCCTTTTGTACTGCGTGGAGTCACTTTGTGCTGCCTGGGGCCCCGTGCACTGCCTGGGGCCCTTATATGCTGGCTGGGGCCCCTCTGTGTAGCCTGGGATCTTGTGTGTAGCCTGGGGCCCCTAGTACTGCCTGGGGCCCCTGTATGTTGCCTGGAGCCCTTTTGTACTGCGTGGAGTCACTTTGTGCTGCCTGGGGCCCCGTGCACTGCCTGGGGCCCTTATATGCTGGCTGGGGCCCCTCTGTGTAGCCTGGGATCCTGTTTGTAGCCTGGGGCCCCTAGTACTGCCTGGGGCCCCTGTATGTTGCCTGGGTCCACTTTGTGCTGCCTGGGGCCCCTTTGTGCTGCCTGGGGCCCTTGTATGCTGCATGGAGCCCCTGTGTGTAGCCTGGGATCCTGTGTGTAGCCTGAGGCCCCTACTACTGCATGGGGCCCCTGTATGTTGCCTGGGGCCACTTTGTGCTACCTGGGGCCCTTGTATGCAGCATGGGGCCCCTGTGTGTAGCCTGGGATCCTGTGTGTAGCCTAGGGCCCCTAGTACTGTCTGGGGCCCCTGTATGTTGACTGGGGCCACATTGTGCTGCCTGGGGCCCCTTTGTGTTGCCTGGGGCTCTTGTATGCTGCATGGGGCCCCTGTGTGTAGCCTGGGGCCACTTTGTGCTGCCTGGGGCCCCTGCATGCTGCATGTGGACCCTGTGTGTAGCCTGGGATCCTGTGTGTAGCCTGGGGCCCCTAGTACTTCCTGGGGCCCCTGTATGTTGCCTGGGGCCACCTTGTGCTGCCTGGGGCCTTGGGCACCACCTGGGGCACCGTGCACTACCTGGGGCCCTTGTATGCTGGCTGGGGCCCCTGTGTGTAGCCTGGAATCCTGTGTGTAGCCTGGGGCCCCTAGTACTGCCTAGGGCCCCTGTATGTTGCCTGGGGCCACATTGTGCTGCCTGGGGCCCCTTTGTGCTGCCAGGGGCTCTTGTATGCTGCATGGGGCCCTTGTGTAGCCTGGGATCCTGTGTGTAGCCTGGGGCCCCTAGTACTACCTGGGGCCCCTGTAAGTTGCCTGGGCTACTTTGTGCTGCCTGGGGCCCTTTGTGCTGCCAGGGGCTCTTGTATGCTGGCTGGGGCCCCTGTGTGTAGCCTGGGATCCTTTGTGTAGCCTGGGGCCCCTAGTACTGCCTGGGACCCCTGTATGTTGTCTGGGGCCACATTGTGCTGCCTGGGGCCACATTGTGCTGTCTGGGGCCCATTGTGTAGCCTGGGATCCTGTGTGTAGCCTGGGGCCCCTAGTACTGCCTGGGGCCCCTGTATGTTGCCTGGGGCCCCTTTGTGCTGCCTGGGGCTCTTGTATGCTGCATGGGGCCCCTGTGTGTAGCCTGGGATCCTGTGTGTAGCCTGGGGCCCCTAGTACTGCCTGGGGCCCCTGTATGTTGCCTGGGGCCCCTTTGTGCTGCCTGGGGCTCTTGTATGCTGCATGGGGCCCCTGTGTGTAGCCTGGGATCCTGTGTGTAGCCTGGGGCCCCTAATACTGCCTGGGGCCCCTGTATGTTGTGTGGGGCCACATTGTGCTGCCTGGGGCCACATTGTGCTGTCTGGGGCCCCTGTGTGTAGCCTGGGATCCTGTGTGTAGCCTGGGGCCCCTAGTACTGCCTGGGGCCCCTGTATGTTGCTTGGGGCCCCTTTGTGCTGCCTGGGCTCTTGTATGCTGCATGGGGCCCCTATGTGTAGCCTGGGATCCTGTGTGTAGCCTGGGGCCCCTAGTACTGCCTGGGGCCCCTGTATGTTGCCTGGGGCCCCTTTGTGCTGCCTGGGGCTCTTGTATGCTGCATGGGGCCCCTGTGTGTAGCCTGGGATCCTGTGTGTAGCCAGGGGCCCCTAATACTGCCTGGGGCCCCTGTAAGTTGCCTGGGGCCACATTGTGCTGCCTGGGGCCACTTTGTGCTGCCTGGGGCCCCTGTATGCTGCATGTGGCCCTTGTGTGTAGCCTGGGATCCTGTGTGTAGACTGGGGCCCCTAGTACTGCCTGGGGCCCTGTATGTTGCCTGGGGCCCCTGTGTGTAGCCTGGGATCCTGTGTGTAGCCTGGGGCCCCTAGTACTGCCTGGGGCCCCTGTATGTTGCCTGGGGCCACATTGTGCTGCCTGGGACCACATTGTGCTGCCTGGGGCCCCTGTATGCTGCATTGGCCCTTGTGTGTAGCCTGGGATCCTGTGTGTAGCCTGGGGCCCCTAGTACTGCCTGGGGCCCCTGTATGTTGCCTGGGGCTCTTTTGTGCTACTTGGGGCCCTTGTATGCTGCATGGGGCCCCTGTGTGTAGCCTGGGATCCTGTGTGTAGCCTGGGGCCCCTAGTACTGCCTGGGGCCCCTGTATGTTGCCTGGGGCCCTTTTGTGCTGCCTGGGGCTCTTGTATCCTGCATGGGGCCCCTGTGTGTAGCCTGGGATCCTGTGTGTAGCCTGGGGCCCCTAGTACTGCCTGGGGTCCCTGTATGTTGCCTGGGGCCCCTTTGTGCTGCCTGGGGCTCTTGTATGCTGCATGGGGCCCCTGTGTGTAGCCTGGGATCCTGTGTGTAGCCTGGGGCCCCTAATACTGCCTGGGGCCCCTGTATGTTGTCTGGGGCAACATTGTGCTGCCTGAGGCCACATTGTGCTGTCTGGGGCCCCTGTGTGTAGCCTGGGATCCTGTGTGTAGCCTGGGGCCCCTAGTACTGCCTGGGGCCCCTGTATGTTGCCTGGGGCCCCTTTGTGCTGCCTGGGCTCTTGTATGCTGCATGGGGCCCCTGTGTGTAGCCTGGGATCCTGTGTGTAGCCTGGGGCCCCTAGTACTACCTGGGGCCCCTGTATGTTGCCTGGGCCCCTTTGTGCTGCCTGGGGCTCTTGTATGCTGCATGGGGCCCCTGTGTGTAGCCTGGGATCCTGTGTGTAGCCTGGGGCCCCTAGTACTGCCTGGGGCCCCTGTATGTTGCCTGGGGCCCCTTTGTGCTGCCTGGGGCTCTTGTATGCTGCATGGGGCCCCTGTGTGTAGCCTGGGATCCTGTGTGTAGCCTGGGGCCCCTAATACTGCCTGGGGCCCCTGTAAGTTGCCTGGGGCCACTTTGTGCTGCCTGGGGCCACTTTGTGCTGCCTGGGCCCCTGTATCCTGCATGTGGCCCTTGTGTGTAGCCTGGGATCCTGTGTGTAGACTGGGGCCCCTAGTACTGCCTGGGGCCCCTGTATGTTGCCTGGGGCCCCTGTGTGTAGCCTGGGATCCTGTGTGTAGCCTGGGGCCCCTAGTACTGCCTGGGGCCCCTGTATGTTGCCTGGGGCCACATTGTGCTGCCTGGGACCACATTGTGCTGCCTGGGGCCCCTGTATGCTGCATTTGGCCCTTGTGTGTAGCCTAGGATCCTGTGTGTAGCCTGGGGCCCCTAGTACTGCCTGGGGCCCCTGTATGTTGCCTGGGGCTCCTTTGTGCTACTTGGGGCCCTTGTATGCTGCATGGGGCCCCTGTGTGTAGCCTGGGATCCTGTGTGTAGCCTGGGGCCCCTAGTACTGCCTGGTGCCCCTGTATGTTGCCTGGGGCCACTTTGTGCTGCCTGGGGCCTTGTGCACCGCCTGGGGCCCCGTGCACTGCCTGGGGCCCTTGTATGCTGGCTCGGGCCCCTGTGTGTAGCCTGGGGCCCCTGTATGCTGCCTCGGGCCCCCATGCACTGCCTAGGGCCCCTAACACTGCCTGGGGCCCTAGCAATGCCTGAGGCCCCTTTGTGCAGCCTCGGGCCCCCATGCATTGCTTGGGGCCCTGTGCACGGCTTGGGCCCCTGATCTACAGCTGCTGTGGTATATGGAGGGGTATAATCTGGCCTAGCCCAGTTTATACCCCGGGGTATAGTTTGGGCTAGGCCAGAATATACCTGGGGTATATTCTGGCCCAGGGGGGTATATTCTGGCCTAGCCCAAACTATACCCCGGGGTATAAACTGGGCTAGGCCAGAATATACCCGGGGTATAATCTGGGCTAGGCCACTTTAACCCCGGGTATATTCTGGTCGGGGGGTTAATCTGGCCTGTTACACCGGATTAAAGAACCTATTCAATCAGACGATCCATTGTCCTGGCCTATCTTTGGTAGCAGCCCGGATTATACGACACTTCGTCCTTATATGCTAAATGGGTAACAGGCAGTTATGTCTATACAAAATATTCCTACTATTGTAATCACACAAATATTTGAAGTCAAGTACAAATGGAACCTATAACCCCATATATAGATGCCACAAATGGAGATCATACATATATGTAGTGACACAGAAGCATTAGGTACACAGACATTTTTAGTCACAGTACACTTGTAGTGATATACGGTAATAATCCTGCTCCAAGAAACCGAAGCTATTTCACATACTTATGAGGGTGGTGGACCTGAACCCGGCATCAGGAAAGGCAGAGAGTGGAATAGGCCCCACGCATTACGCCAGGAGTGGCTTCCTCATGTGGAGGTTTTATTGTGTATGTTTTTAAAGGATTTTATGAGTGTTTTTTGGTGTATAAAAACATGTATAAATAAACTTCTTTAATATTCTTCACACAAGATTGGATTTTTGGTATAGCCAAAAAGACGTACTAAATACAATTCCCTAGCGCTGTTTAAACACACTTTCAACTTGCTATCTTCTTCATATAGGTGCTTACAAATGTACTTTCCCGGCTAATCTATTAAGGTACCGTCACATTTTGGTTGCAGTGAAATCATGGACACATTGTTACATTTGTACACGACAACAAAATAGAACAATGTGTCCATGATTTCACTTCAACCAGCAAATTGCCAGTGAAATTACTAGCAAAAATTGCCGCGTGTGACGGTACCTTTACTCTATACGTACTTACAAATATACTTTCCAGCTGAACTTTTACTATGTTATGGTGGGTTTACACACACCAATTTCTGTGTCCAATATCTGAACAGATCTCTGGTTGCAGTGAAATCATGAACACATTGTCTCATTTGTACACAGCCACAAAATGGAACAATGTGTCCATGATTTCACTGCAACCAGAGATCTGTTCAGATATTGGACACAGAAATTGGTGTGTGTAAACCCACCATCACGTTGCATTACCGGTTGCTATTGTTCTCAGGCAGTTGTACGTACTAATAGGCACATTACCTTTGACATCTCCTGCTCTTTCCTGCTCGGTGTGCCGGCCTCTCCCACTTTCACTTTCTCTTCATCTGTGCCTGGGAGCGGTTGCTTGGTGCCACGGTACACGGCGTGAGGCATGGGTCCGCACGCTTCCTGGATCACCCCACGCCGTGTACAGCGGCACCAAGCAACTAGAATTGCTCAAAATAAAGTAATAGAGACGAACACATGTAATATAGCGTACACCTATAACTATATGATTTTTAAAAGTTTTTTAATGATGTTTTTGAAAAGTACTTATGTATACATGAATAAATGTTTTAGAATAAACATCCCTAAATAGGGTTATAAAGTCAGTGAATCATCTTCTTATGTATTGTACTTACAAATGTACACCTTCTGGAAATAATTACATGCAGCCCCCTCCTAACCAAGGAGGAGTATGGAAAAAGCGTACAGGTTCTTAGCAGTGTCTTAGATTACCTTTTTACAGTCAAGAAGAAGTGCAGGGTCAGGAGGAGCCACAGAGGACCTGTAACATGGAATAGCCATCCTACTTACATCTGGATACTGTAGTTACAGGCAGATGCTAGCTATGTAACACAGTCGGCTTCTGTTGTGTATGAAGAACGTTTAGCTGCTTTCTACTTAGCTTAATAACCTATGATGACAATGTGCATCATGTGTCGTTAACCAATTAAAGGGACTGTCAGGTCATATTTCAGTATGATACTAACAGTATCCTTGAATAGTGCTCGGGCAGACCTTTCAGAATATGTAAAAATTCTTACTCTACCCTCTTGCCATAAGCATGTTCACAACCAGTAGGCAGCTAGCTTCAGCAGCAAACGTAATTGATCGGACTAGTGAATAGTCACAGTACGTAAATGTTATTTAAATGACCACGCCTATCTAAGCTAGTATTCTGTCCCTCCCCTCTGTGCTGAAGTTACTTTAAAACACTCAGGCTTCTGCAGGCTCCTTCTGAGAGTGAGAGATAGGAGGGAGGGAGGTGCTTTGTGCTGCAATGTGTGTGCTGTCTGTAAGAGATTTCTATGTGTTTTTATAAACTTTGATTTTCCTGTAATGTGTGCATCTGCTGAGCAAATGCACAAATGTTCTTATAAACACACAGAAAGATCTCCAGCACGCACTACACATATGTCTCAGATACACACAATGAAGATGTCAGAGGTGCAGCTGCAAAGAGCATACGCCTCCTCCCCCCTACTTTCTCCTTTGGACTGTGCTTGTGCATGGAGAGCCGATCACACAACAGAATACAGACCCACAGGAGGGCAGGGCATGGCAGTGATGCATGAATATTCATTACTGGGGAATGGGCAGCAGAGTATTAAGTGATCACTCACTTTGATGACAGATGGAATGAATCTCTTTTTTTGCAGTTTACAGAGGATGGGGGGTGAGTATAAACAAAAGAAATACATGAATAGAAAGAGCTTCACCGGTTAAGGCCCCTTTCACATCAGCGGTAGTTTGAAAATGCGGCAGTCACAGTAAAAAAACGCATCTGCCGCATTTACCGCATAACGGCCGCACTTGCGGCAAGCCCCATGCATTGTCTATGGGGCTTGCGGTAAGTGTGTGGCAAGTGCGGTTTCGGCGCTTGCGGCAGATGCGGCCGTGAAAAAAACGTGGCTGACCGCGTTTTTTTCGCAGCCGCTTCTGCCGCAAGTGGTAAAACCGCAACTATACCGCACTTGCCGCACACTTACTGCGAGCCCCATAGACAATACATAGGGCTTGCCGCAGGTGAACCGCAAGTGTGACGGTTATGTAGTAAATGTGGCAGATGCAGTTTTTTTACTGTGACTGCCGCATTTTCGAACTACCGCTGATCTGAAAGTGGCCTAAATTAGAACATGATATCAATTACATATGGATTTTTGACCTGACAGATTCTTTAAAGCATGGTTTGTTTATGAAACATACATGGCTGTGATATCGAAGCCTGTCTCTGATTCAAGCTATTCACAATTGAACATGTTCCCTGTGTGAGGTAGCAACCGGGGAACCCACTTGCATAACGACAAGAACACGTGTTTATAAGGTTAACCAATGTCTACCCGTTTATTTTCACATATTAATCACATAACCCGGGTAGCCACGTTTGACACATATCACATTGATTAACAACACTTTACATAAATACACCATACATTTACATTTAACATCACATAACACTTATATTGCACATAACGTTTTATAGTAACCCGGGACCTGTAACCATCTCTGTCCCCATTGGAGCTCTACTAACAGCTCCCATGGTGGCTACGGCCTCCGGCCTACTTACACTATACATAAGTTACAGTACGATGATGACCCTTCCGGGTTCATAACAGGGATTGGCAAACCCTAGTAACCCGTGGGGCTGCGGCCTCAGGCCTAACCACGCGTTACCCAGTACGGGAGCCCTTCTAACCCCTGCTTCTGACCTTCGTTACATACGCCTCAACGGGCCCTGTGGGTCCCAATGGCGGTACCTGCCGCCTGGCTTTAGTCACCCCAGCATGATGATATACATTCACCCGTAGTCAGGAATCCTGCCTGACCGGGACCTTACACACCGTATGTGATCCATCATTCAAACGTCCATGGATCACACACCTGCTCACAGCCCACATCCATGGACTGTGGCCCCTCCATGGCCCATTACAGGGATTGGCAAACCATAGTACACGGGAACCACATCCGATACCTACTAGGAGCCCTATTACCCCTGTCTCTGGCACCACAGGCACACCCACACCATTAGAGGTCGTGGTTGAGGGATCAGGTACCCTCTGCATGCAGCAGGGCAAGCCTCCCTCTCGTCCCAAGGACGGAACGCCTCCAACATCATCCATACCAGCTGGGTCACTGTCTCTCCACATGATTATACATGGGTCTTACATAGGTCATCATCTCTCATTCAGGGCCATTACCTAAGCCCTCACACACATAGTTCATCGGGTCCCTTAACTGAGTACTCTGACTCGGACCCAAAGGCGGTCTATGCCCGCCTGGCACACTACATACAATTGCCTCCAAGGGCTAAATACATTCCGGTTCATCAGGACCTTTAACGGACTCCACTGAGTCGGTCCCAAGGGCGGTATATACTCGCCTAACATGATTTACGCACACAAGGTGCACAGTTCACACTATCGCTCGGGAACTGCTTTCTTACCGGGCACGAATCCGGGTCTCGCTACCTGTGTCACAGGTTCCACCAGGCATCGCCACAGGCTCCTTCCCGGACGTGAGGTGAACCACGTCCGGTCTAGCGTCCACGGGTCAACCACGGCTTCCCCCTCCAGGTGCGGACACGACCACGGACCTCGGCACCGGCATGGAGCTAGCATGCTCCCATCATGTACTCAGAGCCTCTAGACTGCTCTGCACTTGGCTGGTCTCAGCTTCCATCTGAATCAATCTCAGCTTCCAGGATCAATCTCAGCTTCCAGAATCAATCACTAAGGTGGCCGGCTCTTATCGTGCCAGCCACTCCCACATGGACACACCCCCTCAGCTGCTGGTAATCAGCCTGTCACACAGCTCAGGTTAACTCCCTGTGTTCCGGGTTGTCAGCACTCACTCATTACATCCTATTCCTCATGGACTCCTCGATCTCATCCCACTCTCACTGCCGCTCATTAGGCTCATGAAACCTCATTGTGTTCAGGTTGGTTCACACAGTATTATCATCACAGGAAAACCGGCCAGTGTGCACAGGATCATCCTCTGATCCTACATGTGATGTACCCCGGCCATGCGGATCATGCCGGCGGTGCCTCACACCTGTAATGTTGTTAATGGAGTTTTGTCTTTTCTTCCTTCATTTTCATGAAACATTATACAACATTAATATAAAAATAACAATGTTACTTTTTAGGTTTTATCCATTTTGACACATCCTCTTATGTCATTCAAAAAACCTCAAGAAGCACAGATACTAAAGCTGTACTGTATATTCTCACTGCAATTTCTTCTCTATGAGGTGAGTGTAATGTATATTGTGCACCATTATATTGTGCAATTCATGTATATTCATTTTATCGGCTCTAATGCCTGAAGGGCTATCCTAACTACTTGTAGACTACATCTTCAAATGTTGATCTGGTGTGCATTTCACTTTGCAATATTTTTCAACCTTATTGAAGAGTCAGCAGCTGCATGTAAATCGTGCAACTGCTAAAGGAAGACACTAGCTGTCAGATATATCTCCATGAGAAGGCAGGGATGAAATAATACTATATTTGCCGTCCTGATCGCTGTATACAAAGCATTGAACAATACTATGTATAAAATTTTGGAAGTTTGGAAGACCCCTCCTATTGTAGCAGTCATGTGATTCCCAATATTTCATGAGGAGTCTTAGCAGTATTTCGGTGTCTTAGGCCGTCTTCACACCGCGTTTTTTTGTCCTCCGGGTCTGTCTAGTATGAACCGGACAGACCCAGATCTGGTTTTTACCCCCATGTATTTCTATGATGCCAGATTGTGTCTATGTGGCGTCCGGTTTGCTGCTATTGCGGGAGGATCCGGTTTTGTCCGATTTTTGCATCAAACACAAGACCAGAGTCTGCATCATTTTTTGTGTCCGATGCAAAAATCAGACAAAACCGGATCCTCTCGGATCGGACCTGTTCCCAGATGCCGGGTGCTGGATAGCTTCCTGGCTGAAATTTCAGCACCGCGGCTAGCTCCCATCCAGCCGCTATGCTGAGATTTCAGCACTGGACAGCGGCAGCCGCTGATTCCGCCAGGTTCTGATTGTCCAGGGCTGCGGTCAGGTTCTGTCCGGTGCATCCTGAAAATCACCGGACAGAACCTGACAGCCGAAAACAGTTGTGAGAAGCTAGCCTTAAAGGGAACCTGTCAGGTCCCCTGGGTACCCAAACCATGACCAGTTCTGTGAACATATCTATAATCCCTGACTAACTGTCCCAGCATGTATTAGCATACATGAACTGATCTTTAGAAAATTATTTTTTAAAGACATTTAATAACATGCCACATAGGGCTTTGACTAGTTGAGGGGGCATCAGTTCCCCAAATAGTCGGCCCACTTATAATTCACAGAAAAGGACATAATTTAAAAAAAACTCACAGAAAACAGCCATAAGGTCATCACTGCCAGGATGCAGCTGGCCCCAATGTTAAAGGCTGGGGCAATATAGGTGCAAAATTCTGATGCGACAATCACTCTTAGCCTGCCATAACATGGAGGGGGTCATTTCTGGTATTCTATATGCACACAGATGAGGCTTGCATAGGGTGTCAGTCACACAGGTATGTGTGATGCAAATTGTCTCTGTGTGCAACCTATTGATCATGCCTATACTACTAGATCAGGCGGGCTGCCCAGCACTTTATAAATGCACTGAACACGACAGACAGCCTAAAGGGCCCAGCTGCATCCTGCTTCCTGTGTTGTGTTACGAACTTGCGTATCAACCAATACCTCACACTATTATTAATATTTTTATTGATTTTGTTTTGCACATTTTTTTTTTTCAGCTGTATGCAGGATGCTCCCAGACCCTTCAAGGTGTCTGTCCAGTGTGGTGCATTTATATATTGCTGGGCAGCCGGCCTGGTCTAATAATATGGGTGTGATAAATAGGCTAATAACCTAATATATAGCATTAAATGGATGACCATAACAGACATGTAAATATGACCTCAAGTGATTCTCCAATTTACACCTAAAAATACCCTCACTTTGTGGTGTTGTCTATAGTGAGGTTTAGTCCCTTGGGATTTAAAGTGCCTAATATAAAGATCCAGTAGCTTTCCTTGTTTATTAGACTACTGAACCTATTGGTAACCGTTTCCGGTATGTGGTCAATAATGATCAATTTTAAACACTTTGGGTCCTTTTGGTGTGTCAAACAAAAATGCTTGGACACACTGTGTAAAAGGAACCCGTTCCTGATATTTGATCAGTGTTTATTCATTCGTGCATGCATCTTCTGCACTGTGCGGCCTACATATTGTAGCTAGAACTTTCTCAAATGTAGGGCACTTTTACAGTGTTTTGGATGTGTTGTGTTGTTGCCCCATCCAAAATGCTGAATTGTACTGTACAAGCACAGTGGATGGAATTTAAAGAAATCCTATACCCAGTGTGCTTGTTTTCTCTGCAGCGCAATCTAACATGCAGGCCAGCTTCCTGTCTGCAAGTATTTCAAATGATTGCTGCTGATTTGGAGGTGATCTCAGAGGGTGAATGAAGGAAAAAGCCAGCAGGCCCCGAACACTGAACGAATGCACAGGGCAGCTGCATTCACCCACGGACATCACCGGCTTTCTCGCAGGAGAGGAGACACTATGCGATGGCACCCTTGAAATCGCTTCAGAAAATGAAGTATTTCTCTTAAAAAAAATTATTGCAATTACACGTTTTGTTATACACATGTATTACCTTTGTGTGTATTGGAACAACACAAACCAATTGGAGTAAAAAAAGGCAAAGTGCATATAATTTAATGCAAAACTTCAAAAATGGGCCAGACAAAATTAAAATTTGGTTGCAAACCCTTTGAAATAAATAACTGAATTAATCACTTCCTATAAGCATCAACAAGCGTCTTACATCTCTCAACTGGAATTCTGGACCACTCTTCTTTTGCAAAGTGCTCCTGGTCTCTCATACTGTATTTGAAGGGGGCCTTCTCTTAACAGCAATTTTAAGCAACATGTGTTCAATGAGATTTGGATCCAGACCCATTGCTGGCAACTTCAAAACTCTCCAGTGCTTTGTTTCCATCCATTTCTGGGATCATCTTCAAGTGTATTTGGCGGTCATTGCCCTGCTGGAAGACCCATGACCTACGATGCAAACTCAGCTTTCTAACACTGGGCACTACATTGAAAGCCAAAATCCATTGGTAATCTTAAGATTTCATGATGCACTGAACACAGTCAAGAGACACAGTGCCAAAGGCAAACAAACAAACTCAAGACATCTTTGAATATCCATCATATTTGACAGTAGGTACTGTGCTCTTTGTAGGTCTCTTTCAGTTTTCAGTAAATAGCATGATGTCCTTTACCAAAAAGCTCTATCTTGGTCTCATCTACCCACAAGATGCTTTAAATAAAAGGATTTTGACTTACGTATATTTTGGAAAATTGCAGTCTAGCATTTTTATGTCCTTGTCAGTAGTGGGGTCCTCCTAGGTCTCCTTCAGCAGTGTTTCTTTTCATGCAAATATTAACGGTATTTAAGTTAGTGTTGCACTGATGCACTCTAAGCCTGCAGAACAGCTTGAATTTCTTTGGAGCCTAATGGGGCTGCTTAGTCACAATCCAGAGCATCCTGCATTGTAACCTTTCATCAATTTTTCTCTGCCATCCACGTCCAGGGAGATAAGCTATAGTGCCATGGGTTGTAAACTTCTCAATTATGTCGCTCACCATGGAAAAAGAAACATCAAGATTTCTATAGATGGACTTGTACCCTCGAGATTGTTGGAGATTGTTGATGTTATTTAACAATTTTGGGTCTCAAGACCTGAAGCAGATCTCTTCTCCTCTTTCTGTTCTCCATGTTTGGTTTGGCACACACAGACATACATTGCAAAGATTGAGTCAATTTATCCCCATATCCACTAGTTTCAGGTGTGATTTTCATATTGCCTACACCTGTGTTTGCCATAGGTGAGTAGGACCGAGCATCACATGCTTGAAACAAAGTTGTTTACCTCAAAATTTTGGCAAGATGCCAACAATTTTGTCCAGCCCATTTTTAGGGTTTTGTGTGAAATTATTTTCAATTTATTTTTTTCTCTGAAACACAAAAGAAATAAATGTGTATAACAAAACGTGTAATTGCAATAGTTCTCTGAGAGAAATACTTTATTTTCTGGAACAATTTCAAGGGTGCAAACACATTATGCCATGAACGTACTGTATAAGTCTCAAGCCATAAGAAAATAAAAATAGGAATACCTTAAACTTATACCTAAAAAAAATTTATTCCCAAGTATGTAAGTATATTTAGTTTGGTTTCAATATTTTTCGTAGTGCTAATAATTTTATACCAATTTTTTTCATTACTAAACCCTAAAAAAGAGCTTTTCTCACATTTTAAAATAACATTATATTTCTATGCATTGTTTATTTTATATAATTTTGGAGTTGACTGTAATCACCTCTCCATGGGTATGTTCACACAGGTGTATTTGCTGCAATATTTCTGGGTCAAAAATTAGCCGTGTACCGTATTACACTAACAGCCTTGAGAATGACATTTTCTCAAACCTCATCCACATGTCCCCTATAAAATCTACAGCATAACTTGATCATTGATGTTGATTTTGAATCCTCTAGTTGTCAGTGCAGAATTCACTCTTACAATGCAAAGCGTGAAATACAGTGTGTGGCTAATCGGCAGGATTTCTGCAACAGAAATTCACAACAAAAACAGGTTATTTTGATGTGAATATAACAGAGGATTGGTAGAACCATGTGAAAATACCATATTGGGAGAATAAGTTAATTTTTTCCCATACATTACTAATTATTTGTTGCCTAAATTTCTTGGTAAAATAGAGAAATTACTCACCGTAAAATTTCTTTTTCGGAGCCTTCAGAGGTGGACACGGGACCACAGCTATGCATGGGGCGACAGGGTCTCTCATTCCTCCAATCTCCCTCTCCCGGACAACAGGGAGACAGGTTGAAGTGAGAGAGAAATAAGACTTATGTTGATATATTGTACATTATGTTTGTGTCTTGTAGGGATACTTAAATGAAGATTGCGAACCTATTGCATTTACAGGACTTGCTGCTCATTTACATTACCATGAACCATCAAATTTTGTGTTTGTCCGCTTTGTAGAAAAAGGCTTGTTTCACCAACTTTGCAAACGAAGCTCAGAAGGTACTTTTATATCTAAGAAACAGCTCTGTATTATTTCCAGTCAAAAAATAAAAATTGTAAATGTTTATGAATGTCCTATGCAAATTGTCTCTTCAGAGAGGAAAAAGGCTTGAACTCTAGAGCCTTGTCATATGACTTAGGATTTGAACAAGATCAGAATCTAAATTTGCAGTCACAGTGTTTCAGGGTATGGCCTCTCGTCAGTGCAATGTATGAGATCTGATCTGATTGTATGACAAGGCTTATTAAAGGGCAATTTTTGACTTTTAGGATTGCTATTTCCAATAGGTGGCACTGGAGTTCAAGTCTACTTCCGCTCTGAAGAGAAAATTTGCTTATTGTATTTCCCATTAGAGCATTGCGGCTTTTAAGTCTTCTTATTACTGGCATGCCAGATCTGGTGTGCCACAAAATTACCTATTGTTAAAATTAAGTTTTTGTATTAAATGTGTTTTTTTTTTTTTTATTTTGGCTTTTCTTTTCATATCACAATATTTATGAAAAAAAAACTAAATTAGTTAACTTGCCATTTTCACAGTTTACACTGGCTACTGGGGTTATTTTTCTGGCCTTTCAGAAAGAGCTTATGGCGGTTTCATTATCATCGAATTACAATAACTGATAACACCTTTTTATAACACTAGATATATGAAGAAAAAGGCAGCACTCACCAGCATTGTGCAGCAGTGGTCTCTTTAATCCATCATATTCAAGGATACATGACAGGGTGCAGGGAGGTGACCACGGAGGGCGGTCCGCCCTCCATGGTCACCTCCCTGCACCCTGTCATGTATCCTTGAATATGATCGATTAAAGAGACCACTGCTGCACAATGCTGGTGAGTGCTGCCTTTTTCTTCATATATTTAATATTACTTGTGCTGTGGATTAGTACCACCAGGGGAAGGACCTGCCTACAGGGCAATTTGCCCGGAGCATGACGGTTGATACTGCCGCTTAGTGCCCTGACGTTCTACTACTTGATAGACTTTTTATAACACTGATAACTCAGAATTCCCCATCACAATAAGTGATGTCACAGCTGACCCTGCTTTCCCTTCTTTTACGTTGACCTTTGCACATGATCATTAGATGCTTCAATACAAAAGATACACCTAGAGCTTTTTCATTGTGTATAATGTACAATGTGGTTTCCTTTGAACTGAGCTGCCAAAGAATAGGAGATTAAAAAAAAACATTTTGAAAACTAAACCCATCATTGAATTATTCTATTGATAAGGTACAGTTGTCCTCAAACGTTTACATACCCCAGCAGATGTTTTGCTTTCTTGGCCTTTTTTCAGAGAATATGAATGATAACACAAAAACTTTTTTCCACTTATGGTTAGTGGTTGGGTGAAGCTATTTATTGTCAAGCTACTGTGTTTTATCTTGTTAAATCATAACGTTAACCAAAAACATCTAAATAACTCTGATCAAAATTTCACATACCCTGGTGATTTTGGCCTGATAACACGCACAGAAGTTGATGCAAATGGGATTGAATAGCTAATAAAGGTAACATCCTCACCTGTGCCCTGTTTACTTGTAATCAGTGTGTGTGCATAAAAGCTGAGTGAGTTTCTGGGATCCAGACAGACTCCTGCAATTTTTATCCAGCCACTGACTTTTCTGAATTGTTAGTCTTGGGGAAAGCAAAAGAATTGTCAACGGATTTACGGGAAAAGATAGTTGAACAAACAGGATATAAAACAGGAAAGGGATACAAAATGATATGCAAGGAATTGATAATACCAGTCAGAAGTGTTCAAACTGTGATTAACAAATTGAATATCAGGGGCTTTGTAAAAACCAAACCATGATCATTTAGACCAACAAAACTTTCAAACACACAACTATCAGGAAAATTGTTCAAGATACAAAGAAAAACCTACAAATAACATCAGCAGAAATACAGGACTCACTGAAAATTAGCGGTGTGGCTGTTTCAAGATGCACAATAAGGAGGCACTTGAAGAAA
This sequence comes from Allobates femoralis, assembly GCA_033576535.1. Lineage (NCBI taxonomy): Eukaryota > Metazoa > Chordata > Amphibia > Anura > Aromobatidae > Allobates > Allobates femoralis. Next base: position 155,397,681 of record JARQOC010000003.1, read on the forward strand.
AATGGGCTGCAGAAGAAGGTCATTACTGTGCAAATGCCACAAAGTATCTTGCCTACAATACACCAAACAGCACAGAGACCAAGCCTCCAAACTTCTGGAACAAGGTAATTTGGAGTGATGAGACCAAAATTTAACATTTTGGCCACAACCATAAACATTACATTTGGAGAGATGTCAACAAGGCCTATGATGAAAAAAATACCATTGCTACTGTAAATCATAGAGGTGGATTGCTGATGTTGTAGGGATGTGTGAGCTACAAAGGCACAGGAAACTTGGTCCAAGTTTAAGAAAAGATGAATGCAGCACATTATCAGCAAATACTGTAGATAAATTTGCATTCATCAGCCCAGAAGCTGCGCATGGGACATACTTGGACGTTCCAACATGACAACGATCCAAAACACAAGGCCAAGTTGACCTATCATTGGCTACAGCAGAACAAAGTGAAGGTTCTGGAGTGGTCATCTCCGTCTCCTGACCTCAATATCATTGAGCCACTCTGGGGAGAACTCAAGCGCGCAGTTCATACAAGAAAGCCCAGAACTTTAAAGGAACTGGAATCTTTTTGCCAAGAAGAATGGGCAGCTTTACCATCTAAGAAAATAAAGAGCCTCATCCACAACTACCACAAAAGATTTCAAGCTGTCATTAATGTTAGAGGAAGCAAGACACGGGTATGTGAACTTTTGATCAGGGTCATTTGGATGTTGTTAGTTGTCATTATGATTTAACAAGAGAAAACACAGTAGTTTGACAATAAATGGTTTCATCAAACCACTAACCATGAGTGGAATAAATGTTTTAGTGCTATCATTCATATTCTCTGAAAAAAAGGCCAAGAAAGCAGAACATCTGCCGGGTTATGTAAACTTTTGAGCACAACTGTATAGGTAGCATTTTTTTTTACTTTAGAATAATTTAATAGAATTTATTAAAATTGGACTACAAAAAAAAATTCCAGGTACATATAGTTTGTCATGTCTTTGTGTTTTCATAAGGAAAATAAGAAAAGCAGAAGGAAGATTTGGTTATCCCAGCTAATCAACTATAAATAGAGCATATTAATCACTCTATACATATGAACAGTGGTCCAAAGAAGCAATATATAATAATGCTCAACTTTATACAAACATGGAATATCGCATAAATGGAATATTCTCACCTAATTCCCAGTGGGGATACACTTCACGCTCATCTCAGAATCCACATTTGACCAGTACATCAATGGAGAGAGACACTGGAAGGGATGCTTACTCTATTAAGGGAACTTACTGGCACTCTCCATGTGACGCCGGCCCTTACAAGGGCCGTCCACAGCTCAGCATAACTGTGACTGACCCTTGTATGCGCCCAGGTGCCTATTGACATGTTTTGCACATCGAGCTCTAAAGGGGAAAAAATAGCACCCTATTCGTGTCAGGGCTAAAGTAAAATAGTTGCTAAACTTGCCTCATGCTAGTGGACTGATGTAGTGTAAGGGCCCTTTATAGCTGAGAGCATATATCCTCACCCCTAGAGAACGCACATCTTGGTATCCACCAATCCAAATGTTAGCCCATTAGTAACCCAATGTGGAACTAATAAACTTAATCTCAGATCCACCATAGCAGTATATCTGCCAATTGGCAGTCCATTGCACCATATACTCATTGCATCCATATTGCACAAAAAGCAGGTATCTCTCTTACAGATTATCGTGCTCAATGCACCATGCAGCAGTGTAGTGATGCTTCCGGGTTCGATCACTGTGGAGTGCACGCCGGCATGACTTCTGGCATGTGGAGCTCAGTCCATTCACCGGTAGTCACAGTGTGACAGGAATTAGGAGAATCTCTGGGTCTGCACAAAGTGTGACACTGACAACTCTTTGCTATCTACATTGCACTTGTTAACTCACATAGCGCTGCGCAACTCAATCTAATGTGGTCATATAATAATAAAGGGTTTACGGAGATAAGGTAAACATAAGGAGAATCTCTCTCACAGTTCACTATTCATAAAATACATAGTATCCTGCATAATTTAGGATGGAGGGGGGGCCCCTCCACTGGATATCTGGAAACATAATAATACATGTCCACCACATTGGGTCTTATTAAAAAATAGATGTTAGGAGATACGGGTGTACTTCAATAATATTACCCATGGCTTCCTGTATGGATTATAAAGATTTGCTAAGAATCCAAACAGGAGCCACAGAGAAAGGTGCCTCCATTTGTGGAAACCTCATGCTTGCTAATAAAGCAAAACAAAAAAATTGGTCATGAACTGTTGCCTATGATATACGGTAGTTCTCCATCAGAATAAAGTCCGAACAAAAAGTTAGTGACACATTAAAGGAAACAGCTAAAATTCAGTGGCTCATTCAGACCATGAGGGGTGATTATGTCTAGGCAATAACTCCATTTAGTTTCTTTAATAATATATTATAGTAATATTAACCGAACCCAATCTCCTCCTCTCCAGAGTTTGTCAATTTTGTCTATGCCCATGAGCATCATAACCCCTTTCTGTCCTCCATGTTTCTCGTTTACGTGTAATTTCTTATTTTGAGGTGTACAATTGATTTATGGAAAACAAACACTCTAATAGCATTAACATTCCCCTTGATTAACTTGGGATTCATAAATTAAGTAAAATTCCAGGTACTTGATTATTTATACCATTATGCTTATTGTTACATAGATTCTACCAAATTTCCTGACTCGGTAATGGAAAACCTTGTACTAATACTGGCAAATCTATTCGGGAGACGATACTTACCACCAAACAGATTTCCAGGGGATGAAGTTTTTTCACAGTCAAAGGTAAAGCTTTTAACCTACAGGATTCATTGAATAGGGCAATAGGCTGGCAACCCTGTAAGTTTACACTATGGATGATATTGTCTTTAATTGCAATATACCAGTTGGAGATGAGCATTATTAATTCAATACAATTAGAGTGGATTTTTATGAAATTTGAAAAACCCAGCAAATTCAAACAATTCGCAGTGGTACTTATGTGAATCACATTAAAAAAATGACCGCCAGCTTTTTACACATTACATAAGCTTGTATCACTCACAGAAGGCTGATATAACCTCACTCGCAACCACACGGGCTTCACCATAATGCATTGCAACTTTCAGACGAGATGGTAGTGAAGCCAATCAGGAGGGACTATCACAGCCTGTATAAAAAATCAGGGAATGTAAGTCATTTTAGGGTGATTTAGGATAGGGAGAAAATATTAGAGCTCACAGTACTGCAATAGAGATAGGAAGAGAGAGAGTAAAATATACTCCAGACAATAATGTGTTGTACAACTGTGTTAATAAGGATGATGAGTTTAGTAGTCTTCAAATAATATAAAGTATCAATTGATAAGGAAGAAAGAGATAACAGAGTTCCTAGCAGCAGAGCAAGACTCAGTGTGATTAATCAGTGACCAGGACTCAGTCCTACTGTATTTGAATTACATTATTCCTTCCCTCTTAATGCATTAAAAGGTGACAGCAAGGCAGCACAACATCTTTTTATTTTTTTATTTTTTTAATCAGTGTCAGTCAGAGATGGTGTATTTTCTTTTCACAGTAACTATACTGAGATTTTGCATTTCCAGTGCAATCCTTTTTGTAAATTTGTACTACTTTTTTTTCTTTTTTCCAAGACATTTAACTGTGGCTGTCTACATCCCAACGTGTGTGTCATATTATATAAAAAATATAGACAGCTTGATATTTAGATATATCCATATATAAATACATATGGTATATCTATCTATATATAAATACAATTATAATTAGTTAAGGCCCCTTTCACATCAGCGGTTTTCGCTATTCGCAGCAGATGCGGTGAAAAAACCGCAACTGCCGCAATTACCGCATAACAGCTGCACTTGCGGTTCACTTGCGGCCAGCCCCATGCAATGTCTATGGGCCTTGCGGTAAGTGTGCGGCAGGTGCGGCAAGTGCGGTTTTGGCACTTGCAGCAGGTGCGGTCGCGTTTTTTTCGCTGCCGCAGGTGCCGAAGCCGCACTTGCCGCAAGCCCCATAGACATTGTATGGGGCTTTCCGCAAGTGAACCGCAAGTGCAGCCGTTATGCGGTAATCGCGGCAGTTGCGATTTTTTTCACCGCATCTGCCGCGATCAGCGAAAACCGCTGATGTGAAAGCAGCCTAAATTATACATTTATACATCTGTGCATGGAACACCGATGTATTGCCCTATTAGAGGTGCTGGATTTTCTGCAACGTGGGCACGAAGCCTTAGATGGTTTCCTCTGATGAACAGCAATCTTCATGTCTGACCAGACTATCATTTGGATTAATGTCTGGGCTTTGTCTCAGCAATTACAATACATTTAAGTGCTTTCCTTAAATTATTGGAGTGTTGCTTTAGAAGTTTTACTTTGGGTCATTATCTTCTTGGAAGGTGAACCTCCATCTCCGTCTCAATTCACAGACAGACTTAAACAGGTTTTGCTGAAGAATATCCCTGTACTTCGCATCATCCATCTTCCCCTCGACTCGGACCATTTTCCCTGTTCCTGCTACCAAAAAACATCCCCACATCATGATGCTGCCACCTCAATGTTACACAGTGGGGATGGTCTCCTTGGGGTAATGAGCTATGTTTGTTTGGCACCAGACATAGAATTTACCTTATTGGCCAAAAATCTTAATTTTGGTCTCATCTGAACACATCACCTTCCTCCATAACTTTGGGGAGTCTCCCATGTCTTTTGGTAAAATCACAATGAGCTTTCCAATTTTTGGCTGTAACTAAAGGCTTTTTTCTGGCCACTCTTCCATAAGGCTAGCTATATGGAGTGTGCGGCTTATTGTTGTTATATAGACAGATACTTCAATCTCTAATTGGGAACTCTGTAGCTCCTTCAGGGGTTACCTTTGGTCTCTTTGCTGCCTCTCTGATTAATGCCCTCCTTGCCCAGGCTGTGAGTTGAAGTAGGTTGCCCACTCTTAGCAGGTTTGTTGTGGTACCATGTTCTTCCATTTGATAATAATTGATTTGATGGTGCTCTGGGGGATCATCAAAGCTTGGGATAATTTTTAGAACCCAACCGTGACTTGTACTACTCAAGAACTTTGTCTCTGACTTATTAAGTACGTCACTCCCACCGAAACTACGTAGTTCTATGAGAGTGATACTGAGCAAGACATACTCAAATTCATCACAGAACAACTGAATATCATGTAAATGAAAATAATTTTATTAGAAGAAATTCTGAAAACGCTTGGCGGTAGTAAGACAGAAAAATAAGTGAAATAGCATATAGTAAAACACCACTCTCATTTATTACATGGACATAACAGAGTTCTTTTACAAGAGTAGTTAAATGGCGCACATAGGGAAGGGTACAAAAAACAATGGTTCCTATTGTGGTCACAGCTTCCAGTACTGTACATGTCCATGTAATACCTGAGAGTGGTGTTTTGCTATAAGCTATTTCACTTATTTTTCTGTCTTACTACCACCAAGCGCTTTTAGAATTTTTTCTAATAAAAGAATTTTCATTTACATGGTACTCAGTTGCCAATGCAAACATGTCCACTCATTTGGATCATTGCCTCTTCCCAGGTCACACTCCTGCAGTACTCTGTGATAGGAAGACTGTTGCCTTTCGTTTTGCATCAGCCTTTCCAGGATTACATAGAGTCCCCAGGATCCTCTCCACTGACAGAGACAGTGTCATACAGTCTCTCCATATCTACTGTCCAGTCTGTATGGGTCGCCCCTCTGGTGTGGCGTTTGTGGCATTTAGGCCTCCTGGTGTTGTAACAGGTGAATCTCTGTACAGGGGTTACCTCTGCCAGTGCTCCACTACAAGTGTACAGTGTCATGATCCAGAGGGTCCTCCCCTCAGGCACCTTTCCTCCTTTGTTAAACGTTCCACAATAAATATGCTTGGTTTTACAAAAGTCACTTTCCTGTCTCTTGAGTATCGGGTATGCAGCTGCCACTGCACCATCCGTGGTCTAGTGAGTCTACTCTACATCATCACGCCCTGTGGGCATTACAGTTTTCCCAGGCCATGGACTCTACTGATACCCGATTCTCAGCCTAGAGAGAGCTGGCTGGTCTGCGTCAGAGCCAGGATCAGCTAGTTGCCTTCATGCAAACCTCGGATACCCACCTGTCTAATCTTTAGGCTGCCAAGCCCATTAATGTGACTAAGCTAGCAGAGCTTCATCATGAATTCAATAGCCAGTGTAAAATGCAGACCCACATGTTTGACTACATGACCCCCATGGAAGACCGTTCAACTAAGGTACAGCTGGTTGCTGTTCCCCCAGACTTTCAGACTCTGGTACAGAATCCAATGGTTGTACCCACAATGGGACCCTGTACTCGTCTCTAGAAGTCTCTTCGTTACGATGGTGACCCCAAGTTGTGCATAGGATTTCTTAACCAATGCTTCCTGCATTTTCGTCTTTTGCCTCAGCATTACCCTACCGACATGGCCAAGGTGGCTTTACTCTCACCTGGAGTGTGAAGCTTTAGCCTGGTTCAACCCCCTAATGGAGCGGAATGATCCCATTATGTCTGATCTGCAGGAATTTATGGACACATTCCGCAAGCCTGGCCGTGCCACATCTGCTGTGGAGTCTCTCTTCAATTCCAACAGGGCTTTCTCACTGTCTGTCAGTATGCCATCCGTTTCTGCACCCTGGCTTCGGAGCTCCAGTGGACCAATGAGCCTCCAGTCAGAGCCTTCCAGAGAGGATTATCCGGAAGAATAAAAAATGAATTGGCAGTCAGGGCCCTACCCGAGACTCTGGATGATCTCATATCTCTTAGACTGTGAGCCCTCATGGACAGGGTCCCTGCCCCTCCTGTACCTGTACGTCCTGATCGCCTAGATATAGTGTACTTGTTCTTGTCTCCCTCATCCTCATATAAAAGAGAAGCCTCCCTAGGTGAGAATGTTTTTTCTCCTCCACTAGCTATATCTATACAGGTGATAGACGACCTATCTAGACTCTGGGTCTGGTAGAAGCTTCATCCAGCAAGCTGCGGCCAAGCGATTCGGGATTCAAATTGTTCCTCTGCAAGGGTCCCGGTTCATCATCTCCATAGCTGGAAGACCCCTGAAGGATCCCATTCTGGGTATCACCAAAGAGGGGGAGCTTCAAGTCGGTGCACTGCACAGGGATAAAAATTACCTTCTATGCGTTACTGAATTTTTCTCCACCGTTTCTACTAGGACTTCTGTGGTTTTGAACATGTCTTTGATTGGCTGTCCGGTGATGTCCTTTGATGGGGCCAGTCTTGTCACGATTACTGCCTCAAACTAGTACAGCCTGGTTCTACCCCGCAGCCTCCTGCAGCTTTTCCCAGGTTGCCTTCTGCTTACTGGTCTTTCACAGATATATTCGACAAGAAAGAAGCTTAGAATCTCCCTCCTCACAGGCCTTATGATTATCCCATTGATTTAATTCCTGGATCTACTCTACCTCGAAGTAGGATCTTCCCTCTTTCTCCCCCAGAGACTCAAGCCATGTCTGATTACATTAAGAATAATTTGGCCCAAGGGTTTATCCAGGACTCCTCCTCCTGGGCTGGAGCTGGGTTCTTCTTCGTTAAGAAGAAAGACGGGTCTCTTCGCCCGTGTATCAACTATCGTGGTCTCCACTTAATAATGGTAAAGAATAAATACTCCCTTCCCTAAATTCCAGAGATTTTTTATCGTCTTTGAGGTTCCAGGGTTTTCACCAAGTTGGATCTCCGTGAGGCTTACAACCTCGTTAGGATATGATCTGGGGATGAGTGGAAAACTGCCTTCAACATGCGAGATGGTCACTACAAATATCAGGTGATGCCCTTTGGGTTAAACAACGCACCCACCATCTTGCAGGAGTTTGTGAACGACATATTCTGTGACCTGCTCTAAGTCTGTATGGTGGTGTATCTGGACAACATCCTGGTGTTTCTCCTTCGCATCATTGGGGGACACAGGACAATAGCTGTATGCTTTCCTGCCACTAGGAGGCGACACTAAGTAGAGATAAAACTTAAGTCCTCCTCCCTGCAGTATACACCCATCCGTAGGCGTAGTTAATCAGTTTTAGCTTAGTGTCGCAAGGAGGCACATGTGATCTGTCTCTCAGACCACATTCACCCCTTTTTATCTTTTATTTTCATTTTTACTCAACCTTTTTGTCTAACCTTTTTTATGGCAGGCGACGGCTCCCTTTAGGGCGCAGCTCTCCTTAAGCACGGGGATTCCCAAGACAGCACACATTCCCTATGGAGGGCGATGGAATCCTGAAGGCTCCGCTCTCCCTACTCCACCACAGAACCTGCAGTCAGCTGTCAGCGCGCATATCCCTCTGCATCCCCTTGCATAACAGCAGGGATGCAAGGAGCGCATGTTATCCCCCTCTCACCTCCTCCAACCAAGGAGCAGGTGATCGAGGGCACTGCCAAAACCGGCACGCTGCCGTTGACTTAGAGTGACCCAGGACAGCAGGCGCATCAGAAACAGCCCCCTGTGTCCCACCAGCCATCCAGCCGCGGCGGCTCCATGCCGGGACGCGCACCACCGGTAAGTTCGGGGCTGGCGTCCGAGGCATGGGACTTACAGGCCCTGGTCCAGGCCTTCGCCCCACTGGCACTAACAGCATTGCGACTGGCGTCAGAAGCGGCCAAGCGTGACGAGCCCCGACCAGCGCGTCATCGCGCACGCCCCTATGATGCGGGGAAATCACATGACACGCGCCCAATAATGGCCACGTCACCGGCCGCAAGCCATGCCCACTGTCAGGACACAGGGCAATGGGTAGCCTATCACACGCCCCTTTGATGACGCGACGAGGGCCGGACAATCAGCCCACGGCCCATTCACCATCAACCACACCCCTAAACTGGCACGAAATTCAAGAAACAAAGGACCTACATGTCAGGCACACCAGCAGCCCCAGGTAGAAGGCAGATCCTTATGCACCACCTGGCCCTCCCCGTTCTACCCCCCCTCCTCCACCAAGGGAGGCCGCACGGAGCCCACACACTAGCACAGTGTACAGCCACTTCACAGCCCTTTTCTTCCGGTGCCTCTGAAGCGAAAGCTCCTCTGCCCAGCAACTCAGCATACTGCACAACAAAGGGGATACAGGATCCGGGTAAGCTCCAATGGGAGACCCCCCTCCCTGCATCTTCTCACACACACCCCTTACCCTTGTCTGCTCTTTGCCTTTAAAGCAAACCGCTAAGTACACTGCAGCACCACTTTTCACTGTAATTTGGTACACTATGGCAGATCCCAAACCATCCAAAAGAAATAACAAAACCCACACAAGGGTCAATGCATTATGTATCAACTGCCAGAGTGCGCTCACACGGGGATATGCTTCGCAGTTTGCCTAAATTGCAAACCTCAATGCCCCATGGAGCCTACCACTGTCACAGCACCCAGTAAGTCTGACACCCTTGCATGGGCCCTGGCACTGACACAAATCAATAGACTCATTAGCCAAAATAATTCAGTTGTTCCTCATTCCCCATACAGCCAGTGTCACCAAAAGAGACCTCTCTCACTGCCCCCCCCTTCCCGGACCCATACAATTCCGTAACAGGGACACTCTTCCACCATGTCACCCACAAGTGACACATCTTGCTCCCCGTCACTTGATGATCGGCCCGAGTTACTCTCCGAAGGAAAACTCTCAGAGCCAGATTCATCCCAGAAATTGGAGATGACAGACACCCAGGCATTGCATTGATTGACAGCCTCATCGAGGCCATTAACAAACCGCTAAAAGTGAATGACGACCCTACCACCGCCCTGGAACACACAGTGTCATTTAAAAAGTCAAAATGCACTTGTGAGTCTTCTCTAATCACCCCGATTTTAGGGACATAATCCAACGACATTGGGAATGCCCAGACAAGCCCTTCGCAGGTCACAGACCTATCGAAGTTAAATATCCCTTCGCATCAGACTATCATAAAGAATGGGCTGAGTCACCAGCCGTCGACCCTCCAGTATTGCGCCTAGTTAGTAGAACCCTCCTTACTCTCTTAGACAGCTCCTCTATCAAATACCCCAATGACCGCCAAATAGATAACCTGGCGCACTTGTTCTTTGAAGCCTCAGGAGCAGCCCTCTCTTCATCATTCACAATGGCATGCGTCGCAAAGGCAATGGTATCTTGGATAGATTCCCTACGCGCAATATTACAAGACGTCGACCCCCACAAGAGGCAACTGACCTGTTCGACCACCTCTCAATGGCCGGGGAGTACTTCTTGCTCACGTCCTTAAACACAGCAAACTGCTCTGCCATGGCAGCGGCGACCGCCATCTCCATTCGCCGAACTCTCTGGCTCAGAGGATGGCTTGTGGACTTTGCATCTAAGAAATCCCCATAACCTTATCCTACCAGGGAGGTTGCCTATTCGGGGAAAAGCTTGACCAACTCATCTCTGAAGCCACAGGGGAAAAAAGCTAATTTCTCCCCCAGCAAAGGCTTAAGCTGCCCTTTCGCCGCCTGCAACCACAATCTTGATTTCGCACATCTCATGGAACATCAGCATGGCCCACCTCAACTGCTAACACAGGCGTAGTGCGCCCTACCCGCGGGGACAGAAATACCCCATTCTTATTCAAGACCAATTCCACCTGGAAAAGTCGCTCTAAACAAACCTGCTCTAAAGGCACTAGACTGCAAAGATTCAACTACTTCAAAATCACCCAGAGTTCCCTATCAAGGGCTCTCAGGTGAATAATGAGTACAATTTCTATTTTTATTTAAGTGATCACTTTATTAGTCATAATTTATAATTATTCCATACAAAACATTAAAATTCATTACATAGGAGTCTCCTAATAATTAGAATGATTTATATTTGGGTCCAGGACTAAGACCACTTACATCAATGTTTATACAGTATTTATTATACAATAAACGATAATACCAGGTGCATAAGGGAGTGCTATTTATTTATTTATTTATCACTTAAGGCAGCTATACACTCTATAGTATGATCATGGGGCTCTTATCTCTTACAATACATGTGTACCTGTGTGCTAGCACCTTTCTCTGGCACAGGTTACAATGTAGTGCTGCCCTGATGTTTTGGTTGTAGCTACACACTCTCTTATATATCTAGAGCTCAAAGCTTCTTGACATATATGCACACCTATGTGCTAGCAGTGCCCCTTCTAATCCAGGTTACACATTGTGTGCTGCTGCCCCCATGATGCGTTCCTATTCTCCCCTTTAGTATCGCATACCTGGTTTAAAATTGTTTGTGGCCTCGGTCCTGGCACCCCCACCGCCTGGCCACAAACAATTTTAAACCAGGTATGCGATACTAAAGGGGAGAATAGGAACGCATCATGGGGGCAGCAGCACACAATGTGTAACCTGGATTAGAAGGGGCACTGCTAGCACATAGGTGTGCATATATGTCAAGAAGCTTTGAGCTCTAGATATATAAGAGAGTGTGTAGCTACAACCAAAACATCAGGGCAGCACTACATTGTAACCTGTGCCAGAGAAAGGTGCTAGCACACAGGTACACATGTATTGTAAGAGATAAGCGCTCCATGATCATACTATAGAGCAGGGGTGGGGAACTCCAGTCCTCGAGGGCCGCAAACAGTGCAGGTTTTCAGGATTTCCTTAGTATTGCACAGGTGATAACATAATCACTTGCACTGGTGATGATTCCAATCCCTGTGCAATACTAAGGAAATCGTGAAAACCTGAACTGTTTGCGGCCCTCGAGGACTGGAGTTCCCCACCCCTGCTATAGAGTGTATAGCTGCCTTAAGTAATAAATAAATAAATAAATAGCACTCCCTTATGCACCTGGTATTATCGGTTATTGTATAATAAATACTGTATAAACATTGATGTAAGTGGTCTTAGTCCTGGACCCAAATATAAATCATTCTAATTATTAGGATACTCCTATGTAATGAATTTTAATGTTTTTTATGGAATAATTATAAATTATGACTAATAAAGTGATCACTTAAATAAAAATATAAATTGTACTCCTTATTCACCTGAGAGCCCTTGATAGGGAACTCTGGGTGATTTTGAAGTAGTTTTGTGCAAGTTGAGACATTGACAATTGGTGGACTATAGAGATAATATGCAAAGATTCAACGCATGACTCCCTGCCCCACCCGATTGACACCAACACAATAGACGGATGTCTCCAACATTTCCGCCACTCATGGCTCACTGTCGTACATGACAATTGGGTCAGAAAACTGGTGTCGTCAGTTTACAAGATTGAATTTTCATCCTGGCCCCCAACTCACTTTTTATTCTCACATCGCCGGACAGATTCCTTGCTGCGGATTTACATGCTGCAACCGCGAGAAATCTGTCCAGCAATATGTCGCCCTGGCACCATCGCTGTAAAATTGCCTCCCACTTGCGGTGTGTAATTTGGGAATTTGGCGGCGATAAAAAACCTGTCACCTGGTTCCGATTTCAGAGCACTGCTCCAAAATCAGAGGCAATCATGAAGGCGAGATTCCCTGTTTATGGCGTGTGAACGGGTGATAGTGATGGAATCTGGTCGCCTATTGATTCCCCGTAGGCCTGCCACAACGTGCTGGAGTCTGTGCCCCGTCAGCGATGATTGGTGGTGGCTACTGTGTTCCCATTGGCTGTCACTTGACACCGCACCATATTTGAACAGCTGTCCATTCACCACCACACAATGGCAATGGCGTCATGTATTAGCCAGCCTTCCAGTGCAGGCTGCCCAATCATAACGCTATTGCATTGTCTAATCAGCGTGTTTGGGGCGCGGTATACACCAGTCTGCCACGCTTATGTTCTCACGGCGCTGAACATGTACGCCCACATTCCTTTGGGGATTGCGGCGTGTGAACTCCACCGGATTGGTTCCGCTGTGAGGTAAGCGATTTCCAGGGCGACACATCGCCTTAGGTTGAGGGTGAAATTGTGGCGTGTAAAAGCGCCATCGGCGATCTGAGGCAACCATGAAAAACGTGCACGCCCACATTAGATTGCCTCCTATCGCCACCAAAAATTGCGGCGTGTTAAGGTACCCTTAGGCTGTCCACATGCTACATGGGATTGTATTCTACTCCAGCAAAAATTCACTATAATAAATTCCATTCATAGGTGATTCACAAGGTTTTATTACATTAGGATGTGAAAATGAAAAACTACATGTTTTTTCCTCTAAAATGTTGTTTTAGCCCCAAGTTTTTAATTTTCCAAAAGACTAGTAGAAGAAAATTGACCCATATAATTTGTTACCCAATTACTTTGAGTACGTCAACACCCCATATGTGTTTAGTGTTGTGTCGGATCATCTATCTGACTAAGCAGAATAGCTTCTTTTTCCTACGTTTGCTACTACTAATCTATATTAAGGGCCCATTAAGAACCCTCCATTCTTCTATGTTCTTGAGTATCAGCCTCGCTTTGTGTTGTTGATTTTTTCATCTCCAAAATAGATATATGAGAGGCCGATCAATCCATGGACAGGTTGAAGCTTATTTGATGTGCGGGCATTAAAACCTGAGAAAAGCACAGGGTAGAGAGGCCTCTTCTGCTAAGTAGAGACAGACAGCAAAATATATCTTTATCCTGTATACGGTAGTTTGAAATTTTGTACAGTAACTCTCCAGACCGGAAGATCAACAAAAAAACTGTAATTGTATATTGAGTAATTGAATCTTAGACATATTGCAAATTTTATAAAAACACTCTTGTTGCCAATAGCTTTAAGGTAGTGTCACACGCGGCAATTTTGCTAGGCAATTTTACTGGCAATTTGCTGGTTGCAGTGAAATCATGGACACATTGTTCCATTTGTACACAGCAACAATGTGTCCATGATTTCACTGCAACCAGCAAATTGCCAGTGAAATTGCCTAGCAATATTGCCGCGTGTGACGGTACCTTCAGTTTTTCTATATAATTATTGTATTTTATGGCAACAAAAGTATAAAAATAGGAAAGATTTATGAAAACTAAAATGAAAATAAAAAAACTGTCTTTGCTGCCCATAACAACAATCACAGCACAACTTTCATATTTTCTGGAGTAGGATATTCAATAAAAGCTGTGTTGTAATGAATTGCTTTAAAGTGTAAATATAATTTTATTGAAAAAAAAAACAAAACAATACTGCACTGGTTGTCAATGATGGGTCACATACCAAAGATAATGCTTTTTTGTGCCATGTGACTTATTTTCTCAACTTATTTTGTGCGCTTTTAAAAATTGTATTTTAGGGCTGTGTTGGCGTGGCCATTAGCTGATAGGGAGCAGTGCAATGTGACAACAGAGAAGGGGTTAACAAAGATTGTGTCTGAGCTGTGTGGAGTCACATAACAGATCAGAAGCTTGTGCCAAGGAAAGAGGAGTTTACACTGATCCTAATATTGCATAGCAGCTGCGCTGTAATTTGATACATTGTTTCCTCACTATCTGCAGTCAGGAGTGTAAGCCACGCCCCCTCCCTTGTATGGTTACATGCCCCTTATTCAGTGTGAAGATGAATCTGACTGAGCATGAACATATATCTGCTTCACACAGTGTAGTGGGGACAACTTGTGGAAGGTTTATGAGTGATTTTCAACTAGATTTCATTAATAAAGTATATTTGAAAGTTTATTATAATCTCTTGCTCTACATTATTATTAAATAATAATTTAAACAGCAGTTACATTTTAATATATGTGACCTTAATACATTTTTAAAATTCACTTGACTGGATCACTATTGTGAACATGGAAAAACCCTTCAAACAAGACCAGCGATGACGGATCTTTCATTTGTAATTGGTAGGCTGAAACAACTCAGGGAAACTTTACACACACCAGCTTATCTGTCCAACTTCTGACCAACTTACTGGTTGCAGTGAAATCATGGACACATTGCTACATTATGTGGCTGTCTACAAATGGAACAATGTGTCCATGATTTCACTGCAACCAGTAAGTTGTTCAGAAGTTGGACAGATAAGTTGGTGTGTGTAAAGTGGCCATTAAATTCTTCCTCTGGGTGATCAGCTGATTGTATCAACTGAACACCCAAATCATGACTTCTACAAAAGATGACAAAGCAGAATAAGCCCTATTAATTGCCTCCATAATAACAAGTATGCGTGGTCTTAACAGATTTTAATACATGAATTGAAAAAAATAAACTAATACATATTCTTTATTTATGAACAGGTTTTCCTTGATGATCTTCCAGACGATTTTGCTTCTGTTGTTGATGAATACAACTGGAAGGTTGCAACACTATTTGGACAATGTATTCTTGCAGGTTCCAAACTGGCAGATATGGAGAAAGAGCACCAGCTACCACTTTCAAGAATCAGTAAGTATTTTCTAGCACATTTATAAAACATTTTAAGCATCCACTGTATTTTTTTATGATTGCTTTTGAAATATATGAATAAAATGCTGATGACTTTTAATTGGTTATTTTATCTGTATGCTGTATTAAGTGTTTTCTATGGAGAAAAAGGTCAGAAAAACACTCATCTTTTTTTGTCTTATAATATTCGTTGATGTTTTTTTCATGAAATTCTTCAAAATGGTGCAAATTAACCCTAGGCAGAATGAAAAATGCTCTTTTTTGTCTCAAACCTTTTTTTCATGGCTTTTTAAGCATGTTCTGCTAAAATGATGCAAAATTTCAGAAATATATGACATCACTTCATGGGGAACTGAGGTACATTTGTGCCTGTTTTTTTTTTTTAAAGTTGCAAATGATGAAGTAACCACAAACATGTGGAAGATCCAAAACTATTCCACAATGGTGAGCGCATATAAACCTAAATGGAACCTGTCACCCCCGCCAGGGTCTATTAAGCTAAAATAAAAACAAACATGCGCTTTTGTAACGAAAGGTGATTAAAAATGCTGCAAAAACGCATCAAGAAATGCAGCGTGGGCACAGGGCCCTAGGCAATAAGATGCAGGTGAAAAGCTTCAAAAACTAGACAAAAAATGGGAAAAAATTAATGAATGAGGACACTTATGTTAATGGGACACAGTCGGGTCTTTTCTCAGATGATACTAATATTACCCTTGAATAGTGCCTGGGCAGAACTTTTAAAAACATGTAAAATTATTATTGTACTATTTGTAGTTTCCTAGTTATAAGCATTTTCAGACCCTGCAGGGAGCTGCTGCATTAGTCCTCTTCATTATATTCACAGACAATTAGTCCAGCTGTGTTAAACTGTTCATTTAAATATTTACTCCTTCTCAGCAGCTCTCTCCTTTCTCCTCCTTCCTCCCTCCTTTCTCTGCTTGTCAGGTTTCACTTTCAATTAGGAGCTTCAGAGGGAGAGATTGCAGCCAAACATTTGCCTTACTGCCACGCCATTGGACAATAAAGTCCACTTTTTTCTATATTTTGTGCTGTTTTTCTTTTTTTTTTTACTCTCTCTCTCTTATATATTACACACATACACACTTGAGACTCCTATGGGCTGAATACACAATAGCTGTATACACAACAGAGAATACACAATAGAGACGGCTGCTAGCTGTATACACAATAGATATAGCTGCGGGCCATATAGACAATGGAGATGGCTGCTGTCCATATAAACAATGGAGATGGCTGCGGGCTATACACACAATAGAGAATACACAATAGAGACTGCTGCTGCCCGTATACACAATGGAAATAGCTGCGGGACAAATGCACAATGGAGACGGCTGCGGGACAAATGCACAATGGAGACGGCTGCAGGACAAATGCACATTGGAGACTTCTGGGAGACGTATACACATTTGAGACTGTGCACAGCCCGAAGGCTTTCAGCAGACTCACTTTCTCTCACCGTCTGACTCTGTCTAACTAAGTGACTCCTGTTGCCACCCCTCCCTACTCCTCACTACAACTAAGCCCTCCCTCCAAGCAGTGTCTGTCACAATCCTAAAAAGGATATTTGTGCCCAGTCCACTGATCAGAGTTTGGGAAGTGTGTGCATGCAGAGACACACGCACACTCAGCCAGGCACACACACATGACATGCACACCCAGCCAGGTACACACACACATGCACACCCAGCCACGCACACACATGCACACCTAGCCAGGTACACACAAACATCCAACCAGGCACACAAACACACACCCAGCCAGGCACACACACGCACACCCAGCCAGGTTTACACACACGCACAGCCAGGGACACACACACCCAGCCAGGCACACACACACAGCCAGGCACACACACACACATCCAGCCAGGCACACACACACACATCCAGCCAGGCACACAGACACACATGCACACTCAGCCAGGGACGCACACACATGCACACTCAGCCAGGCGCACACACACCCCAGCCAGGCACACACACAGCCAGGCACACATGCACACTCATCCAGGCACACACACACATGCACACTCAGCTAGGCATACACATGTACACTCAGCCAGGTACACACACACACATGCACACCCAGGCAGGTACACACACACACATATGCACATCCAGCCAGGTACACACACATGCACACCCAGCCAGGCACACACATGCACACTCAGCCAAGCGCACACACACACATGCACACTTAGCCAGGTACACACACGAACACCCTGCCAGACACACACACGCACACCAGCCACACACACGCACACCTAGTCAGGCACGCACTCACATGCACACTCAGCCAGGCACGCACACACATGCACACCCAGCCAGGCACACACACACATCTAGCCAGGTACACACACACACACCTATCCAGGCACACACACGCACACTCAGCCAGGCACACACACGCACACTCAGCCAGGCACACTCAGCCAGGCACACACACGCACACTCAGCCAGGCACACACGCACTCTCAGCCAGGCACACACATGCACACTCAGCCAGGTACACACACACATGCACACCCAGCCAAGCACACACATGCACACTCAGCCAGGCGCACACACACACACACCTAGCCAGGTACACACACGCACACCCATGCACACCCAGCCAGGCACGCACACACATGCACACTCAGCCAGGCACGCACATGCACACTCAGCCAGGCACGCACACACATGCACACTCAGCCAGGCACGCACACACATGCATACTCAGCCAAACACGCACACATATGCACACTCAGCCAGGCATGCACACTCAGCCAGGCACACACACACACATGCACACTCAGCCAGGCACGCACACACATGCACACTCAGCCAAGCACGCACACACATGCACACTCAGCCAGGCACACACATGCACACTCAGCCAGGCATACACACACAAGCACACTCAGCCAGGCATACACACACATGCACACTCAGCCAGGCACGCACACACATGCACACTCAGCTAGGCACACACATGCACACCCAGCCAGGCCTCTTGTGCCCCCCCCATTCTCCCTGTTTCTCCCCTCTTGTGGCCCCCATTCACCCAGCTTCTCGCTTCTTGTGCCCCCCATTCTCCCTGCTTCTCCCCTCTTGTGCCTCCCCATTCTCCCTGTTTCTCCCCTCTTGTGGCCCCCCATTCTCACTGTTTCTCCCCTATTGTTGTGGCCCCCCATTCACCCAGCTTCTTCACTCTTGTGGCCCCTTTTATGTGGCCCCTTCTTCCCCCCCAAGCCCTCTTCGGCTCATTGGTGCTTACCTTGTCCTGCTCCTGCTCCCAGAGGTTCCACACACAGCCAGCACCTCCGCAGCATCAGCGCTTCCGGGTCAGGAGGAGCTCAGCTGTGCTGATATTCAAGGTGAGCTCACTCACTGATCCTGGAAGTGCCAGCAGTGCACGCAGGGGGAGGTCGATGCAGCGGCAGCATCCAGCAATATTTAACAGATACTGGGAGACTGCCGCCGCTCCGACACCCCCCTGCATCTGAGGAGAGAGGTCAGGGGGCGGGGCCCGGTGGCAGCAGCTATTCCTCACAGGAGAGGGGGGCCCGCCACCCGTGCAAGAAAGCAAGAGGTGGCGGGGCCCGCTCCAAACGGCCACACACCTCGCCAGCACGCCCGGGCCTCCCCTGCCTCTGTTTAAATGGCCACGCCCCCTCTAAAAACTGGTGGGTTCCTTAATCAGTAAGGCCAGTAAGGCCTTAATGGCGGCCCTGGTGCTGATAATGAACTGAACTAGTTTTGCATGGTTGGACTAGGCAAATAAGACCGTACATAGCAGGGGCACATTGTAAGTTTATTTTAGAACAGGAACATTTTTTTAACAAATCCAATTATGGAACATATTATTGCTCCAAGATCTATTAATTAAAGTGTACTTTGTTCATGGGACAACTCCTTTGAGGAGGTAATATTGCAACCAAGGATTGTCAGTTCAGTGCTCTAATAACCTGTGGTTATGGTATTAGTATAAGCAATCAAACACTCATCGGTTCAAGTCTAGGGCCTAAAAAATAAAGCATAAAAAAGCTGTAAAATAAGTCACACCCCTTTCCCTCATTTTAAATAAAAAAATAACTTTAAAAAAAATTAACACATGTAGAGTCGAATTATTGAAAATGCCAGTCTTGCAGTTTTTTTCCATTGCAACACTGCAAAAAAACGTAATGTGAGGCAATGTATACAAATATAATATCAATAAAATCGCCTACTTGCCTTTAAAAAAAAAACAAGCCCTCAAAACCTCTCTTGATACAAAAAAATAATAGTGGAAAAACAACCAATACATGCTTTGTATTGCTGTAATTGTATTAACCTGGAGAATTAAAACTTCAACTTGTCCTGCATAAAACAAGTCCTCATATGGCTATGTTAACGAAAACATAATAAAAAAAAATTATGACTCTTGGAAGCATGCCAGTAAAGAGCACAGAAACAAAAAATCATCATGTCAGGAAGGGGTTAAAAGTATCTAAAGCCTTAAAAAACTGTGGTAAAGGCTGCACTGCGGAGAACACAGGGGTTTCTTTACTCTTAAACTCAATTTCTGGATGGTATTGTTTAGGGCAGGGGTGAGGAACTCCAGTCCTCGAGGGCCGCAAACAGGTCAGGTTTTCACGATTTCCTTAGTATTGCACAGGGATTGGAATCATCACCAGTGCAAGTATTTATGTTATCACCTGTGCAATACTAAGGAAATCCTGAAAACATGCACTGTTTGTGGCCCTCGAGGACTGGAGTTCCCCACCCCTGGTTTAGGGAATGGGGCCTAATTATTCTTATGTCCTACTGCAAACAGGGCAATGGTTGGAGGCTCCTCCTGCAGTCAGTTGACCTATGAGAAGGAATAAGATAATTTAGTATTTTACCCTGAAATATTTCACTTATATGTATTGGGTCGCACAAAAACATTATATATTATTATATTTCACAATGATTTCTCTTTTTTAATCCAGTGACACTTTTATAATGTTATCTTTAATTCACTCTCTGCAACCAGACTTTTCAGGTAAAGAGTGTGAGGATTCCGGATTAGTTGATCACCTGATGTCATGCCGTGAAGGAAGAAGTGGCATTTCCCCCTTTGCATGTCTTTCTGGAAACACAGATGAAGATTTAATGGAAATGAGAAACTTAAGCAGTGTAAGTAAAAATGCAATAAAAATATGAAATGACTGAAAATAAATGTCTTGTTCATTGGAATACTTGCATGCATGTCTGTATATAGTGGGCACTTTCTCGCAGCTGTTGAAGATGAAGTAAAGCAGTGTAAGGCCGGGGTTAGATGAGCATAAAGCAATGGAGCAATGGATGCTAATGACACACAGCTCAAACTCTGCTGTGAGCGTGAGCCAAGTGTCATTTATATATTTTTAAGATTTTTTATTCTTTGTATTTATCCCCTTAAGGGACTTGAAGTTGCGATCATTCATCGCTTATACCATGCAGAGCAATGCATTACCATTAGCATCAGCACTGCTCTGTACAGCAGAAATGATCTCTAAAGATGAGCAAGCACTAAATAACTCGGATGTTCGATACTCAAATAGAGCAGATTGGATAATCTGACGGAGTCAATTCACGTAATGACGATAATGGAAGTCGATTAGTGATGGGCACTTCGTCTCTCTGCCCACATACAGCCAGCAAAAAATAGAACATTTTCTAGGGTAAGGTAGGCAGGCTTTTTTTTCCTTTTTTTTCTTTTACACACAGCATCCATCCATGTTGATTTTATTCCCATTGACAGCAATTTAGAGACTGCTAGCGGCTCTAAATGGGGTGCAGTCTCCCATCGATCATTCTGTGTGTCGGATTGTTCATGAATGACACATCTGAACACCTGTGAAACTTGGCTATAGAAGATTTAATATACAGGAGGTATTTTTAAGGGGTAATATCTAGACGTAAGCATACCAACTTTAAATAATAAAAAATATTTATTTACCTGCGAAACTTGGCCTTGTCCCTGATGGTTTATGGAGTATAAAGCGGCAGTGAGCACGTTCACTCATTATTAAAGATGTCCTAAGTTTACAGCAACTTCATCATGACATACACCAATGTTATCAGCTGACCCCTGGCTGTCATGACAACCAATCAGTGCCCCACTATCACATCAAAGGGCCGCCGATGGGAATGAGGCACTCCCTGCCAGAATATGTTAAATTCAGCTGTCAGATTGATTTAACTGGTTAACAGCCTCGGGTGGATCTCTGATCCAACCACAGCTGTGAGGGCCGCTTTACACACACCAACTTCTGTGACCAACTTCTGAATAGATCTCTGGTTGCAGTGAAATCATGGACACATTGTTCCATTTGTACACAGCCACAAAATGGAACAATGTGTCCATGATTTCACTGCAACCAGCAAGTTGCAAGTGAAATTGCATGCAATGTTGCGACGTGTAAAGCTACCCTTAAGGTACAGTCACACGCGGCAACATTGCCGGCAACTCCGGGGCGTGGTGAAATTGAAGCAACATTGCTAGTGAGTTGCAACATGTAACAGGGCAATTCAATGGCATTAAGTTGCTAGATTGAAGTTGCCTGGTTTCTCAACATGAAACCAGGCAATGTTGCTCAGGCAATCTGTTATGGTGGGTTTACACACATCAATTTACCGTATATACTCGTGCATAAGCCGACCCGTGTATAAGCCGACCCCCCTACTTTTGCCCCCAAAACCTGGGAAAATCTATTGACTCGTGTATAAGCCGAGGGTGGACCCCAGCACAGGTATACAGCCCCCAGCAGTGTGGTATACAGCAGCCTCCCCAGTGGTATATACAGGCCCCAGCAGTGTTACAGCAGCAGCCCCAGTGGTATATACAGCAGCAGCCCCAGTGGTAGTATACAGCAGCCCCAGTGGTAGTATACAGCAGCCCCAGAGGTATATACAGCAGCAGCCCCAGTGGTAGTATACACGCAGCCCCAGTAGTATATACAGCCCCAGTGGTAGTATACACGCAGCCCCAGTAGTATATACAGCCCCAGTGGTAGTATACAGCCCCAGTGGTAGTATACAGCCGCCCCAGTGGTATATTCAGCCCCAGTGGTAGTATACAGTAGCCCCAGTGGTAAATACAGCCCCAGTGGTAGTATACAGCCCCAGTGGTAGTATACAGCAGCCCCAGTGGTATATACAGTCCCAGTGGTAGTATACATACAGCCCCAGTAGTAGTATACAGCCCCAGTGGTAGTATACAGCCCCAGTGGTAGTATACAGCAGCCCCAGTGGTATATTCAGCCCCAGTGGTAGTATACAGCCCCAGTGGTAGTATATAGCCCCAGTGGTAGTATACATACAGCCCCAGTAGTAGTATACAGCCCCAGTGGTAGTATACAGCCCCAGTGGTAGTATAAAGCCCCAGTGGTAGTATACATACAGCCCCAGTAGTAGTATACAGCCCCAGTGGTAGTATACAGCCCCAGTGGTAGTATATAGCCCCAGTGGTAGTATACATACAGCCCCAGTAGTAATATACAGCCCCAGTGGTAGTATACAGCCCCAGTGGTAGTATACAGCAGCCCCAGTGGTATATTCAGCCCCAGTGGTAGTATACAGCCCCAGTGGTAGTATATAGCCCCAGTGGTAGTATACATACAGCCCCAGTAGTAGTATACAGCCCCAGTGGTAGTATATAGCCCCAGTGGTAGTATATAGCCCCAGTAGTAGTATACATACAGCCCCAGTAGTAGTATACAGCCCCAGTGGTAGTATACAGCCCCAGTGGTAGTATATAGCCCCAGTGGTAGTATTCATACAGCCCCAGTGGTAGTATTCATACAGCCCCAGTAATAGTATACAGCCCCAGTGGTAGTATATAGCCCCAGTGGTAGTATACATGGCCCCAGCAGGGCCCCCCTCATAATTTGGCGCCCCCACCTCCCTTTCTGGGCCCCCCCGCATGCAGCGCTGCGCATATACATTACCGGTCTAACAGCTGTCACCCTCCGATGGCGGATCGCGGCTCCCGGCTCCGGGCTCCATCTTCCTCGCTGTCTTCCTGCTTTGTGACCGGGGCTCATCGCGCATCGCGATGACGTCATCGCAACGCCGGCCGGTCACTTGACAAGCAGGAAGACAGCGAGGAAGATGGAGCCCGGAGCCGGGAGCCGCGATCCGCCATCGGAGGGTGACAGCTGTTAGACCGGTAATGTATATGCGCAGCGCTGCATGCGGGGGGGCCCAGAAAGGGAGGTGGGGGCGCCAAACTTTGAGGGGGCCGTATTGACTCGCGTATAAGCCGAGGGGGGCACTTTTCAGCCCAATTTTTGGGCTGAAAAACTCGGCTTATACGCGAGTATATACGGTATTTGTTCAATATCTGAACAGATCTCTGGTTGCAGTGAAATCATGGATACATTGTCTCATTTGTACACAGCCACAAAATGGAACTATGTGTCCATGATTTCACTGCAACCAGAGATCTGTTCAGATATTGAACAAATAAATTGGTGTGTGTAAACCCACCATTAGCATTGCTCTGTGTGACACCGCAATAGCAATGTTGAAAGCAACTTCCCCCTATTCACTTCAATGATTTGTATTGGACGGTGGGTTGAGTTTAACCCTGCCAGCGAAAGTTGCTTTCAACATCGTAGCTGAGTTGCCGGAGATATCTCTACGTGTGACATCTCCAAAGCAATCTTGGAAAACTGCCAAAAAAGTGCACGCTCCCCTGAGTTGCCAGAAATGTTGCTGGCAATGATGCCGCGTGTGACGGTACCATGCAATTTCACTTTCAATTTGCTGGTTGCAGTGAAATCACGGACACATTGTTCCATTTTGTGGCCGTGTACAAATAGAATAATATGTCCATGATTTCATTGCAACCAGCAAATTGCAAGTGAAATTGCATGCAATGTTGCGACGTGTAACGGTACCCTTAGGCCCCGTTACACGGGGCAACATCTCCGGCAACTCAGTGGCGTGGCCAAGTTGCAGCAACATCGCTGGTGAGTTGCCCCGTGTAACAGGGTGATTTCAACGGCAATAGTTGCTTCAGCAACATCGCCAGGTTTCAGGACAATGTTGAAACCTGGCGATGTTGCTAAGGTGATCTGCCTGAATCGCCCTGTCTGACATCGCAACAGCGATCTTGGCCAGCGGCCAAAAATGAGCGCGCTTCCGTCAGTTGCCAGCGATGTTGAAACGTCTGACAGTACCTTTAGAGGCACATATCAGCTAATCAGATCAGCTGAAAAGATATGGGCTCAGCATGTGAGCTCGCATCAAATGCAGAGACAAGACCTTGGACATACAGTTACATTCTTGTTTGTGAAGGGGTTAAACATTACAAAAATAAGCTTTTTCATACTCATACCTAATGATGGTGATGTAGTGTATATCATGAACTTCAAATATATTGCATTAAGCAAGAAAGGTCTCTTGTTTTTTTGTTACTTTTAAATTTTACTTATGATATTCCAACAGCTCATGATGCAAACAGCTTACATTCCTGAGAAGCATATTCCACTCTTACGCTTTCAGAGTAATAATACTAGTGAACGAAAAAGGTACCTTAATTCCTATGCCTTGGATTTCTTCAAACATGGATGCTTAAAAGCTATGGTGACCGATAATGGGTATGTTTTATTCTCTTTTTTACATACAGAAAATAGTTATAGCCCTTGATAAATCTTAGGCGAAATGCGCATCGGGTGCTACACTGGTAACTATGCACCTTTCTAAAATGTTATTTGCCATAACTGCTCATTATTTATTCATTTATCTTTCCACTGACTTTTGACATTTGCACTATGCACTTTGTTTGATATTTATGCACTTAGTGAGGGTGCTGTGGGTATTTTACCTTATATTTTCACTGTATTATAACCTTTATTCTATGCATTGTCTTTTTAATTTTTATAGTAAATCACTATAATACACATACTGAATTACACTGCATTTTTTTCACTAGTGTTCAATACATGTCATGTACTTATACAATTTTTTTTTCTAAATATTTCTTAACACGTGATGTTTTATTATTAAGCTTTGTTAATATTACTATGCGATTGGTGTTATCTTATATTCTCATCCTGTGCATTGCATAATATTTGAGTACTAAATGGAGACAGGAGGGCAGTGACCGCACAATGGGGGCGGTCTCTGTCACCATTTCTCTCCCCCCCCCCCCGTGAACTCTCCGACTGCCCATTCTCTCTTCCCCGACGTGCTTTTCTTTGAGCTGTCTTCCTCCTGTGCACTTTCCCCTCGTGTGCTCTTTCCCTTGAATTGTCTGCCTATGTATGCTCTCCCCCCTTGTGTGCTGTCTCTCTCCCCAATGTGCTGCCTTCTTTCCTCATGTGCTCTCTCCATTGAGTTGTCTTCCACCTGCGCGCTCTCCTCCCTGTGTGTAATGTATATGTAAATAAATGTATTTTTACTTAAAAACCTGTTTCTCTGTTTATTTTTATTGATGTTTCATTTCCTGGTAAAAAAATGTGTAGGACTTCGCTGCATTTTCTATTGCCAGCACAGGTAAAAAAAAATGCAGCTACTGGCTGCTAAACACCCGCTGCCTGGTGTTCCCTTCGCTGGCAATGAAAAATATAGCAGAGACCTATTTTTTTTTTTACTTATTTAAATAAATAATTAAAAATAAATTGGTGTGGGCATCGCTGTATTTTTTATTGCCAGTCAAGGTAACCTAGGCAGCTGCGGGCTGGAATTCTCAGAATGGTAAGGCCCAAGCAATTCTGGGGCCCCTACACTGAAAACTGCAGCCAGCAGCCACCCCAGAATAGGGGTCTCCACGAGAGATGCCAAAACTGGCAATTAACCCGCTCTTCCAGATGCCGTGTAGCGGCGGCAGACTGGGTAATAAAGGGGTTGATGTCCGCTTTTTTTGGCAGTTGACGTCAAGCCCTATTACTAATGTCAGCCATCAGTATGACAGCCGGCCATTAGCAATACTTTCCGTAGAGAGAAAAAAAAAAAGAAACAGAGAGAGAGAGATCTTTTATTACATACAAAATAGACAGAGACACGTGGTTATTCAGTTTATTAGCTCCCACCAAGTTCCACTCTGACGTAATCCTGTAATTAATGTAATCTTGCAGTGGGGCGGTGCCTTGTGCTACGCCACCACCATCTTTGTATACCTGAGTGTCCAATGGTGGTGGCCATGTGAGTAAGTGTGTATATGTGTATGTGTGTGTCCTCGCCACGTCACGTGATCCAGCGTGTTTATCTGTGTGTATATATATGTGTGTGTCCCCACTGTCACGTGACGCGCTCCGTATATATATGTGTTTGTGTATATTTGGACCTGCTGCATCACCTGAACCACCATGTGTGTGTATATATGTCTATGTCTCTGTGCATGTCATGTGAGCTGCCGTGTGTGTGTATATGTGTGTATATATATATGTGTGTGCGTCTATGTGTATGCCCCCGGCACCGCACATGACCCGTCACATGTGTATGTGTGTATATATGTGTGTGACGTGACCTGCTGCGTGTGTGTATATGTGTGTACATATGTTTGTGTCTGTGTGTGCTGTGAGGTAGCGCCCCTGGGGTACACATTACATCTTGTATACATTATACACTTTAGAATCACTTTATTCCTCCATATTCATCAGAACTTCAAGGCGTCACCCACCATACGCTTTACATTTCACATAACATAACATTACACCATATGTACATGTGACATTACATCTTATATACATTTTACACTTTAGACCTCCACATTCATCAGAACTTCAAGGCATCACCCCTCAACCCTTGCAGACCTCTGCCTGGTTCTAATGACGGCTACCACCGTCTAGCACCCTGACAGCGATCTTTCCCTATCCTACTGTAGGGATCCTCAACCTACCCCTAGGGAGTCTCAACCCACACCACCAGAAATGCTTATTAATGGGACCCTGCTTGACATACTAGTCAGCCCCACGTTACATCACACATCGTACATGGCACTTTTACATACACTTCATCACGTATCTATTGTATCACCCAGGGTAGTTTTCCATACACCCTTATGACACACACTTATCACCGGGACCATATCATGACTATCACAGTCAGTCCCAAAGTCGGCTGTGACCGTCCGGTCCTTGAGCCATACTCGGTCTCTCACACCGCACATCTGACCGCCTGGCCCTTGAGCCATCCTCGGTCCTCATCACTCATATGACCGCCTGGCCCTTGAGCCATCCTCGGTCCTGGACACTGGCTGGCATGCACGCATCAGGTGCCACCAGCATAGAGCTGGCAGGCTCCCTTCACTTCCCCCACCAGGGATGGATCACTTCCAGCACGTCCTCACATGGCAGTCATCTGGACTGCCCTGAATCCCATCGTCCTCCCTCACACAGACACCTGGCAGGTTCTTAACGTGGCTGCCACACCCACCTGGGCTGTTTGCAATCAACACACCTTGCACTCTCTTGGCCACTCATTCGGCTCATCAACCTCTCAGATCTTACAGAACTCACACTCAGCTGTTAACCCACTGTGTACTGGACAGGTTTCACACAGCACACACAAACACACACACACACACACACACACACACACACAGTAAAACAGGCTGATGTGAACATAATATGCTGATACCCCATGTGATGCACCCGGCCATGGGTCACATCACCACAGTACGTATATGTGTATGTGCCTGGTGCATCACATGACCCGTCGCGTGTGTATGTGTATATATGTGTGTGACGTGACCCGCTGTGTGTATATGTATATGTGTATGACATGACTGCATGAGTATATGTATAACGTGACGTGTCCAGTGTGTGTATATGTGTATGTTTGTATGTATGTGTATACATATGTGTGTTTATATGTGTATGACGTGACTCAGCGGGTCACGTCATAGACATACACATATACACACACATATACAGACACACACATGTACACACATGTATACACACATGTATGAGACACACACGTATACACATATGTACACACAGTTATACAGACACAAACGTATACACGCATGCATACAGACATGTATACACACATGTATACAGACACACGTATACACACATGTATACAGACACACGTATACACATATATATACACACACACACACACACACACACCAGTCTTCCACTCCGCCCCAGTCTCCCCCTCCTGCCAGTCTCCCCTTCCGCACCATCTTCCCCTTCTTCCAGTCTCCCCTTCCGCCCCAGTCTCTCCCTTCTGCCAGTCTCCCCTCCGCCAGTGTTACCTGATGCTCTGATGCTGAAGGAGCTGTGTGACGCGGCCAGTTCATGTGACCCCACTGCATCACATGACCTGGCCGTCTCACACAGATTCTTCAGCATCGGAGCATTCGATAACACTGGCGGAGGGGAGACCATCAGGAGGGGGAGACTGGGGTGAAAGGGGATACCGGCAGGAGGGGGAGACTGGGGCAGAGCCCGGCAGGATGGGGAGATAAGGCGTAGGGGAGGTCGGGTGGATTGCTAGGAGGAGGTGGTGAGGAGTGGTTACCAGGCAGGGGTGTCGGGCGGCGGAGGTGGGTGCTGCGGTGGTGTAGGGCCTGTCAGCCAGGAGTGCGACGATGGATCTTCCAATATGGCGATCGGTGTACTCCCGGCCGGCGTGGTGACTTATGAGATTCGAAGATGTCCAGACGAAAGTGGATGACGGATAATTTAAAGTGATCCTAAACCCACAAACTGACCCCCCCCGTATCTTTAGACTTGTCCCTGCACCCCCTCTTATCATTTCTAGCTATCCCTTTTGCAAAAAAAATCGATTTTGTAAAGTAGAGAAAAAGTTATATTTACTTCGTCCAGTGTGAGTTCTCTGTTTCTGAGGAAGCCGCAAATAGGCTGGCCTGTCTGCTGCTGCCTTGTAATTATGCACGCCCCTCTCTGCTTGCTAAGAGCCTGGCCGCATCATGAAAGAGGGCGGGGCTCCGGTATGACGCGATTTAGCCCCTCCCCTTTCATGACGCGACCAGGCTCTTACCAAGCAGAGAGGGGCGTGCATAATTACAAGGCAGCAGCAGACAGTCCCGCCTATTGCGGCTTCCTCACAAAGAGAGAACTCACACAGGACGAAGTAATATAACTTTTTCTCTACTTTACAAAATCGATTTTTTTCTGCAAAAGGGATGGCTAGAACTGATAAGAGGGGGTGCAGGGACAGGTCTAAAGATGCGGGGGGGGGGTCAGTTTGTGGGTTTAGGATCACTTTAAGGCAATAATATGTTATAATATATATATATATATATTTATCTAATATATAAAAGCCAAAGTGACTTCCGTCACTTTGTCCGCACTTCCGTCACTTTGTCCTGTGGCGTCACCGAGCTGTACACCCGTTCAGGGTGAGGCAAGATGGCGGCCGTAAGCAGAACACACGAACACACACACACACACACCTACCTATACTTACCACCGACCCTGCATCTGCCGCCTGGATCCTCAGCTGACATGTCACCGCCCCCGAACTACTGGATCCAAGATGGTGTCCGGGAAGTCTCGCAAGACTTCCCGGACGCCATATTGGATCCAGTCGTCCAGGGGCGGCGACATGTCGACTGAGGATCCAGGCGGCGGGGAAGACGCAGGGCCGGTGGTAAGTATAGCGGAGTGTGTGTATGTGCTGACAACTCTGCCCACGTCACTGCACTGACCACTCTGCCGACGTCACTGTGCTGTAGACTCTGCCCACGGCGCTGCGCTCACCACTCTGCCCACGGCACTGCGCTCACCACTTTGCCCACGGCACTGCGCTGACCGCGCTGAACACTTTCACCGCACTCACTGCTAACCACTGAGCCACCACGCAGTGCAAACCACTGAGCCACCGCGCAGTGCTAACCACTGAGCCACCGTATACTCTGCTACCCACAGAGCCGCCTGTATACTCTGCTACCCACAAAGCCACCTGTATACACACAATTCATTTCACCGCACTCACGTAACTATTAGTAAATAAACTATATATAGATTCTAGACTACCCAATTCTTTAGAATCGGGCCGCCATCTAGTATATATATATATAATTATATATTACTAGCTGGGTGCCCGATGCAGATGCATCGGGATTCTAGAAGAGCGAGTCTCTGACTCGCAATGGCCGCTTCGCGGCCAATGCTTCGCGCTGCTAAGGCGACTCGCCATGCCCGCTGCGCGGGCATAGCGAGTGGCCTTAGAACTGCTCGCAATGGCCGCTGCGCGGCCAATGCTTCGGTCGTATCCACATGACCACGCTGACTCGCAGCGAGAGCGGTCTCAAAAGGGGCAAAAAACCCATTCGTGATTATATAATAGATATTTGAAATATGATGTAACTGTCCACAGATAAAAGATCAAGCTTCCAGCTAGGTATGTCGATTCAGATGAAACTATCCTCTTAATAAATAGCTGCATGTCTTCATTGATGACTACTATATTTGTACAGTTGTGGCCAAAAGTATTGACACCCCTGCAATTCTGTCAGATAATACTCAGTCTCTTCCTGAAAATGATTGCAATCACAAATTCTTTGGTATTATTATCTTCATTTAATTTGTCTTCAATGAAAAAACACAAAAAGAATTGTCCTAAAGCCAAATTGGATCTAATTCCACACCAAACATAAAAAAGGGGGTGGACAAAAGTATTGGCACTGTTAGAAAAATTATGCCATGCTTCTCTTATTTGTGTAATTAACAGCACCTGTAACTTACCTGTGGCACCTAACAGGTGTTGGCAATAACTAAATCACACTTGCAGCCAGTTGACAGGGATTAAAGTTGGCTCAACCTCTGTCCTGTGTTCTTGTGTGTACCACATTGAGCATGGAGAAAAGAAAGAAGACCAAAGAACTGTCTGAGGACTTGAGAAACCAAATTGTGAGGAAGCATGAGCAATCTCAAGGCTACAAGTCCATCTCCAAACACCTGAATGTTCCTGTGTCTACCGTGTGCAGTGTCATCAAGAAGTTTAAAGCCCATGTCACTGTGGCTAACCTCCCTAGATGTGGACGGAAAAGAAAAATTGACAAGAGATTTCAACGCAAGATTGTGCGGATGGTGGATAAAGAACCTCGACTAACATCCAAACAAGTTAAAGCTGCCCTGCAGTCCGAGGGTACCACAGTGTCAGCGCCATTCATCTAGTGGTGCAGAAGCATCGTACTGTGCGGCCCAATGCTCAGGCAGCGGAGCGGTTGGGTAGCTTTCAGACACTCTGCATCATGTTATCAGTGTGAATGGTGCTCTATGCAAGCCCAGTGTATGCATGGCAGGTCGCCTCCCACATCTTGCTGGTAGAGGTGATTTATCAGCCTGCAGCTGGGCTTGCTTCACATTTGGGCTCTGACTGCATCCTGTAAGTGCACTTGGTTTCTGTTTTTGGCATGGATGGTAAGGTTTTTTGATGCTGCTTTTTTCTAGTAGTTTTTGTACAACAGTGTCAACCCATAATATCCGTCGGCGTCTGAATGAAAAGGGACTGTATGGTAGGAGACCCATAAAGACCCCACTTCTTACCCCGAGACATAAAAAAGTCAGGCTGGAGTTTGCCAAAACTTACCTGAGAAAGCCTAAAATGTTTTTGACGAATGTTCTCTGGTCAGATGAGACAAAAGTAGAGCTTTTTGGGCAAAAGCATCAACATAGAGTTTACAGGAGAAAAAAAGAGACATTCAAAGAAAAGAACACGGTCCCTACAGTCAAACATGGCGGAGGTTCCCTGATGTTTTGGGGTTGTTTTGCTGCCTCTGGCACTGGACTGCTTAACCGTGTGCATGGCATTATGAAGTCTGAAGACTACCAACAATTTTGCAGCATAATGTAGGGCCCAGTGTGAGAAAGCTGTGTCTCCCTCAGAGGTCATGGGTCTTCCAGCAGGACAATGACCCAAAACAAACTTCAAAAAGCACTAGAAAATGGTTTGAGAGAAAGCACTGGAGACTTCTAAGGTGGCCAGCAATGACTCCAGACCTGAATCCCTTAGAACACCTGTGGAGAGATCTAAAAATGGCAGTTTGGAGAAGGCACCCTTCAAATATCAGGGACCTGGAGCAGTTTGCCAAAGAAGAATGGTCTAAAATTCCAGCAGAGCATTGTAAGAAACTCATTGATGGTTCCCAGAAGCGGTTGATCACAGTTATTTTGGCTAAAGGTTGTGCAGCCAAGTATTAGGCTGAGGGTGCCAATACTTTTGTCTGGCCCATTTTTGGGGTTTTGTGTGAAATGATCAATCGTTTGCTTTTTGCTTCATTTTCTTTTGTGTTTTTTCATTTAAGACAAATTAAAGGGATTCTGTCACCTCCAAAACGCCTCCTAAGCTAGCAAAACATGTCCCTGCACCATCCCATAACTAATCTCACTCTCCTTTTGTCTCCTAAAAGCATTCTGTGAAAGTGCATAAAAATGTTTTAATACACCCTCATCTCTATACATAATCGCCAGTTTAGCACTTCCAGGCACTGTGCCGCTATGGTGCAAGGTCGCCTGCGCTAAACTGGCGATTATGCCTGCCCCCGGAAGCGCCGCCATATTACTGCACCTATGGCGCGCCGCAGCCTGCCGCCGGCTGCCTGCACCCTCCCGTGGCCGCACACCCCTGCACGGTGCTGCTTACCCAGCTGACATGCCGGTGCACTCTCTTTGCACCATCCACGCCCGCCGCAGCCAGGGGGAGCGAGATTACTGAAGGGGCCGCCGCCAGCATCTGCGGTCCCCTTCATCACCGCCGCTGCCCGCCGCTGCCTCTCCCGCTCACATGCCGGCCGCCGCCCGCCGCAGCCAGGGGGAGCGCGATTACTGAAGGGGCCGCCGCCACCATCTGCGGCCCCCTTCATCACCGCCGCTGCCCGCCGCTGCCTCTCCCGATCTCATGCGGCCGCCACTCTCATTGCAGCCTGCAGGCCCGCCGACCCTGCAGTCTGCTACCTCCACCCCCCCTCCTCCTCAAATAAACTTACAAGACCACCAGCGGGGCTAACATACTGACCCTGCTCAACCACACTGACCCTCCATTGCCCTCCCAAGTCACCCACACTGCCCCTGCTCACTCCTCTTCCCCCCTCTATGCCCTCACTCACTCCCCACATTGCCCCTCATTACCCCCTACTCACCCACACTGCCCCCACTCACCCACACTGCTTTAGCTTACCCCCCCCAATCACCCTGCTTACCCCTCTCACCCCCCCCCCAACTGCCCACAATCACCCACACTGCCCCTGATCAGTCCTCTTACCCCCGTATGTCATTACTCCACACACTCCCCCTGCTTACCCCCCCCAATCACCCACACTGCCCCTGATCAGTCCTTTTACCCCCCGTATCTCATCACTCCACACAGTGCCCCTGCTTACCCCCATCACCCACACTGCACCTGATCAGTTCCCTTACCCCCCGTATCTCATCACTCCACACAGTGCCCCTGCTTACCCCCCCCCAATCACCCACACTGCCCCTGCTCATGCCCCCACTCACCCTACACTGCCGCTCTTTATCCCTTTCACCTCCCCACACTGCCCCTGCTCACCCCTCTTACCCCCCACACATGCCCTCACTCCCCACACTGCCCCTGCTGATACCCCACAGGGTCAACTCACAGTTGCTGCCCCTAATGCCACACAGCCCGCCCCCCACCATCATGTCACCCCACTCCCGATGCGATAGCATCGGGCCTTTTTACTAGTTAGTGATTATAATTAGCAGTGGCTATATTCTTTAGTCACCAGGGCGATCTGTTTTGCAGACTCCAGGATACTCCCTCTCTCTGTCTGTTTGCTCTACTTGTGCTCTGCTTGTGCAGGCTTTACCCTCCCCCCTCTCTATCACTCACAAAATGCAAATCATTAGACCTGCCTTCAGCTGCACATCACAGCAGCACAGACAGAGAGAGGGTGGATCCTCGAGGCTGCAAAACAACACGCTCTGGTGACTAAAGAATATAGCCCCTGCTAATTATAATCACTAATGAGTAAGTATTAAAACGTTTTTATGCACTTTCACAGGATGCTTTTAGGAGACAAAATAAGTGTGAGATTAGTGATAGGATGGTGCAGGGACATGTTTTGCTAGCTTAGGAGGCGTTTTGGAGGTGACAGGATCCCTTTAAATGAAGATAATAATACCAAAGAATTTGTGATTGCAATCATTTTCAGGAAGAAACTGAGTATTATCTGACAGAATTGCAGGGGTGTCAATATTTCTCGCCACCACTGTAGATACTATGGTCATTATTTAAAAAAAACAAACTGTTGCATATAAAATACAATTGATTATCCTTCTTAATACAGTTGTCACAAAAAAAAAAAAAAAATCTATTTCGGCAGCTCATAACACTTTGATACACTTTGTTATGTTGCTGAGAAAGAAGGGCCCAATGTCCCATGCCAGAGAGTTGTGCAGCCACTTTCCATGAAAATTAAAGAGTGTCTGTAAAAGTTTTTGCCTTCCCGTTTGAGAGTATAATAATGTAGTGATAGAAACCCTAATTTCAGCGATGTTATAATTCAGAGCTGCCTGTTGTTATTTTGTGAAAATGACCGCTGTCTCTGCTGCAGATTTAGTGGTTCATGAATATGCTAGACTACCTCACAGCAGGCCAAGAAGTCCTCTAATAATAATCTCCAGCTGATAAAACTGTGATTGTATCAAAACTACACTGAACAGCCCAGTAAGTGACACATCGCTGCAATCAGGATCTCTGGCCCTACATTATGCTAACCTTAGATTAGATGGCATGAACCTGGTCACATATTCACTTTAAGAAGATGAATGCTCAAATGTGGCTATTTTTGCCACCCCCTTCCATTCACACAATATAAATCTTTTTTTGTACTTTTCCCACAGGTTTAACCAAGGGGAAGCTTTTTATATTCTAAGGGACTTCTACCTCACCATTGCATCCATAAGGTAATATATTATTCCTTATCAATTCTTACCTCAGGAAATTTTCCACCTTTCCTATAATAAGGCCTCTTTCAAATGTCTGTGTTTCAAGTACATGTTCTAACTGTGATCTTCAAGGATAGAGCACGTACCCTTTACAGTCCATGTTCACTTATCACTTTTTTGGGGGAGGGGCAAAAAAAAATCACTGAGACATGTCCATTTTTCATCAGTATCATTATTTCCATCCCTCCTCACAAAAAAAAACAATTACACATATTTAATTATAAATTACTATTGCTATATCAGGAACGAACATTACAACCAGTGATAAATATCAAATTCAGACACAATACACACTATAGAAGAATTAATATTACCAGTACTAATGATCCAGGGCCATATTACCCCCACATAGTGACTGAATAAGGCTGGGTTCACATTGTGGTTTAACATCCTATTACATGTATATTTTTGGTTTTCATCAATCTGATTCATTATAGGATTTAAGGGAACCTGTCAGCTCGCTTTAGCCCTCTATTCTACTACTATCTGTCCCTGCACCTTGCAAGCACATCCCTAACCATCCCTCACTGACCTAAATCTGCAATATAAAGCTTGTGAAAATGTATTTATTAACTTACATCCAGTACACAGCGTAGACTGAGATTGGTGGTCTCCAGGTCTCCATTCTCCCCTCCTCACAGGCTCTTAGCACACCCCGCTGGGTGTCATCATTCCTTCTCCTGTGCGTCCCCTATGTTGAAAATCCCTCCTCCTTCTCATAGTATGATGCACTGCCGTAACGTCATACCTGGTCCTGCATAGTGTGCGGGTGTATGGGCTGTACAGTCCGGCTCCGATGCATGCGCAGTGCGCATATTGAAGCCAAGGCCGTACATCTGATAAGTCCCCACAATGCACCAGACCAGAACTGACGTCCGGCTGCTCCTCATACTATGAGAAGGAGGTGGGATTTTCAATATAGGGTGAGAGAAGAGAAGGAGTGATGATGCCTAGCGGGGCATGAAAAGAGCATGTTGGGGAGGGGAAATGGAGACTCGGAGACCGCCCATCCCAGTCTACACTGTGAACTGGAGCCCTCATTATCATGCGTATTTGCAAGTTATTAAATTGTTTTTCTAAAGCTTTATAGGACAAGTTCCCTTTAAGGCTGTGTATTCACAATCCGGAGGCAATGTGGAGACCACAGCCGCCCTGTACTCACCATGTGCAGTGGGTGCAGGGCACCTTCTCACTGTGTGCACCCGCTGGAGATCTTTTCTGACTCTGCAGCATGAAATTAACATGCAGCAAAGATGTGAAAGTCTAGAAAACTGCACTACAGATGAAAACACGCTGCTGTGGGGAGAAGCATAGTGAGGATGGGATTTGTAGATGCTTCTACTGTACAATGCAGCGTTTTGGAAGCAACGACCATACGCTGCGTTCAAAACGCTGCAATTCCTGACCGTGAGTACACACCCAAATGCGTTCTCCGTGGAGCTCTTCATCTTTAGCTATATTTGCATCTGCCCTAAATGAACCCTTATCGCAGATTCTGCAACATTTCAGACACCGTAAAAGAAAGAAGTGTATAAGAATCTAGTCGGCACATGACCATCTATGGAAATTACATACCTGTAGTGACGTGACTTATGCTGGGAATACAAGGGAATTGTGACGTGTGAGAATTACATCAGTGATGATTCAGTAATATGCAAAATTTTATCTAGACTATGGAAAACCCCTTATACAAATGAATCCATTACAACAATTAGACAATTAGTTGTGAAGATCCTGTTAAACAACTTGCAGTCAAAAATGCACACATGCTTTTTTTGAGCGTGTAGTAAATGTACCATCTGGCCTGAAGGTACCGTCACACGGTTCCACATCACCGGCAACTCCCGGGAGCGCGCACGTTTCTGGCCACTCTCCAACATTGCTGATGAGCTGTCAGATGAGGAGACATCGCTGGCAACTCATCAGCGATGTTGCTAGCAACTATCGCTGCCAGGGTTAATCTCAACCCTGGCAGCGATCCTTAACATGGGAGTCTATGGAGGAAGTTGCTGGCAACATCGCTGTTGGAATGTCAGACAGGGCGATTCAGTCACATCACCTGAGCAGCATCGACAATGTCCTGAAACCTGGCGATGTTGCTGAAGCAACTATCGCCGTTGAAATCACCCTGTTACACGGGGCGACTCTCCAGCGATGTTGCCGCAACTTGGCCACGCCACTGAGTTGTCGGCGATGTGGCCGGAGATGTTGCCCTGTGTAACAGGGCCTTTATCCTGATGGAGTTGAACAACAGAATTAACAAAACACAGATGGGCCTATTAAAGCATAACTGTCATTTTAATTTATATTTCATAAATGAATAGTACACATGAAAATAGGCAACTTTGTAATGTATCTCATCAGACAAATTTGTTTCTTTCTCTGACAGAATTGATCAGTTATCAAAATTCTCAATTTTAAGGTAAAATCTGCATTCAGTGAAGACTTTCCCATTACTGAGACAGGAGATGGCAGCTGTTACTGATGAGATTCTATAATGATTGAATGAGGGAGGAGCTAGATGCAAAGGGAGGGGCTAGAAGCAGAACCCCGCCCCTTCTTCTTCTTTCCAAATAGAATCTCATCAGTAATCACGGTGTATATTTGTTGACTTTTTGGTGACATTTTCTGCACCAGTTAGGTAAAAAATGTTACATACGATTTTGATGCTGCGGTGTTATGCTATGTTTTAAATAAAGCTTCAGTGTTTTTGATATTTCCTGGCATTTGGCTTTGCCAAAATGTTATTGATAGTCACTTGTGGATAAAATGCACTAGAAATACATATGCACTTTTACCTGCAGGTATTCTGCATACAATGCAACTATAGAATAGAATTTTGGACAAAAAAATACAAAATAAATGAGTGAAAAGAATTCCAAAAATAACTAAAAATCTAACTCTTTAATATATATATTTTAAAAATTACCAATTTTTAACTGGATTCATAAAGGATAGGGAAAACACACACAAAAATAAATATCAATACTGTATATTTTAAGTTAATAAATATAAAAACATAGCAGTTACCGTATATACTCAAGTATAAGCCGAGTTTTTCAGCACAATTTTTGTGCTGAAAAGTGCCCCCCTCGGCTTATACTCGAGTCACTCGGTATATGCTTGGGGAAGGGGCTGTGACCGGGGAGGTCACATGGGGCCGCCTCATTAGTGTAATGAATATGCACTGCATCCCCCCATCCATCAGCGGCGGGGGGAGCGGCGCATATTGCACTACACTGGCCCCCCATCAGTGATCTACAGCCCCCCCTTCTTAGTATCTGTCCCCCAGGCTGCGGCACACATTAAAATAACAAACATTTCATACATCACCTTTCCGGCGACCCTTTACTGGCAGCGCCACGTCCTCCGGTCTGAAGGCTCCTTCCTGCTTGTGCCGGTGTCATGTGACCGGCGCAGCAGATGACGTCATCGCTGCTGCGTCGGCTACAGCAATACAAGCCGACACAAGCAAGAAGAAGCCTCGAGACCGGAGCAAGGGGTCGCCAGGAAGGTGATGTATGAAATGTTTGTTATTTTAATGCGTGCCGCAGCCTGGGGGACAGATACTAAGGAGGGCGGGCTGGATATCACTGATGGGGGCCAGAATACCGCTGCTGGGGCCCTGTATACCACTGCTGGGGCCCTGTATACCACTGCTGGGGCCCTATATACCACTGCTGGGGGCCTGTATATTACTGCTGGGGGCCTGTATACTAAGGAGGGGGCCTGTATACCACTGCTGGGGCCCTGTATACCACTGCTGAGGGGGCTGGTATACCACTGCTGGGGCCCTATATGCCTCTGCTGGGGGCCTGTATATTACTGCTGGGGGCCTGTATACTAAGGAGGGGGCCTGTATACCACTGCTGGGGGCCTGTATACCACTGCTAGGGCCCTGTATACCACTGCTGGGGCCCTGTATACCACTGCTGGGGCCCTGTGTACCACTGCTGGGGCCCTGTATACCACTGCTCGGGGCCTGTATACTAAGGAGGGGGCCTGTATACCACTGCTGGGGGCCTGTATACCACTGATGGGGGGCACTATATACCGGGATGGGGGCTATATAACAGGATGGGGGTCTGCTGCATTTTTCCCCCTAGGCTTATACTCGAGTCAATAAATTTCCCTAGTTTTGGAGGGTAAAATTAGGGGCCTCGGCTTATACTTGGGTCGGCTTATACTCGAGTATATACGGTATCTTATGTATATCAGTAAAACAAAAAAGGAGACTATAATATTTACAAGTACCCAAAAAAATGTAAGCAATATTTTAGAAGTATATAGTATCAGAAATTTATAAAATTTATTACACAGCTATAGTAGTATTAGGTAGAAATGTATTAGTGGATGTAAATGAAAAAGTGTCTAGCGCATAAATTCATAATAACCTAGTACAAGCCAGAAAAGAGATAATTGCTAAATTTATATATTTATGCATCCATAAAATTGGGTATAAAGTGCTATGTGCCTTAAGGTCAGAGACACACAGAGCGAGAAACATGTGAGCTACTTGCATGAGTCTCACATGACTCACCCGGAACGGTTGCCATCTTTCTGGACAGGAGCATGTCAGCTGCTTGTGTTTCTATGCAGCTGATGTGCTCTTGTCCAGAGAGTCGGCGGCTGTTCTCGGTGAGTCATGCGAGACTGATGGGAGTATCCCGCATGCGTCTCGCTCAGTGTGTCTCCGACCTAATAAATATAATTACATAGCCACATACTTTGAGTATAGAGGTCGCCTATCGTATGACTCTACAAGCAATAACTATTTTTATTATGGGCAAAGATGCATACTGATCACAAAATATATGGTATAAGAATAGAAAAAACGTTAACAACATTGTGCTGAGTATAAACTGGTGTTCTGAACACCCCAACGCACATTTTGCCCTTTCTTCATCAAGGGACAGAGCACTTTGTACCCATTTTTATGGATGCATAAATATATACAGGGTGGGCCATTTATATAAATACACCTAAATTAAATGGAAATGGTTAGTGATACCAACTTCCTGTTTGTGTGCAGGAAAAAAAAAATTTTTTCTGGTTTAAATTCAAGCGCTACCAGAGGGATCACAGCGATGGCAAATTATTCCAAAATAATTTCTTCTTTTATTACGTGTTTCGGCTTAACATATAACAAGCCTTCATCAGATTTTTTTATCTGATGAAGGCTTGTTATATGTTAAGCCGAAACGCGTAATAAAAGAAGAAATTATTTTGGAATAATTTGCCATCCCTGTGATCCCTCTGGTAGCGCTTGAATTCAAACCAGAAAATTTTTTTTTCCTGCACTTCAACACGAGCCTCCCTCTGGGCGACTTGCTTCTCTGGGAACAGGCAGCAGGCCAGGAGATCCAGGAAATATCCTTCTGTAGGATTATATGCAAACTGCACAAGACACCAGAAAGGTGAGCACAATACCTAAGAGCAACTGGTGCTACTAATATACTGCACTTAGATCTGCGCCTTCTCTTTTCTCCTCTATCCCTAGTCTTGCTGACCTCACAGTCTTTGAAGACACTATTTAACTTCCTGTATGTGGAACATTAGTATATGGGGGGGGGAAACTTTTCCAGATGGGTGGTGACCATGGCGGCCATTTTGAAGTTGGCAATTTTGGATCCAACTTTATTTTTTTAAAAAGGAAGAGGGTCATGTGACACATCAAACGTATTGAGAATTTCATAAGAAAAACAATGGTGTGCTTGGTTTTGACATAATTTTATTCTTTCATGAGTTATTTACAAGTTTATGACCACTTATAAAATGTGCTCAAAGTGCTGCTCATTGTGCTGGATTGTCAATGCAACCCTCTTCTCCCACTCTTGACACTTTGATAGCAACACCGCAGAAGAAATGCTAGCACAGGCTTCCAGTATCTGTTGCTTCAGATGCTGCACATTTCATATCTTCACAGCATAGACAATTGCCTTCAGATGATCCCAAAGATATAAGTCTAAGGGGGTCAGATCGGGAGACTTTGGTGGCCATTCAACTGGCCTACAACGACCAATCCACTTTTCAGGAAACTGTTCATGTAGGGATGCTCGGACCTGACACCCATAATGTGGTGGTGCACCATCTTGTTGGAAAAACTCAGGGAACGTGCCATCTTCAGTGCATAAAGAGGGCAACACATCATCATGTAGCAATATCAGATATCCAGTGGCATTGAGGTTTCCATTGATGAAGAATGGCCCCACTATCTTTGTACCCCATATACCTCACCATACCATCAATTTTTGTGTTCCAACTGTCTTGGAGGGATCTATCCATTGTGGGTTGGTGTCAGATCAATAGCAGTGGTTTTATTTGTTAACTTCACCATTCACAAAAAAGTTTGCCTCATCACTGAGCATAATGTTCTGTGAAAACTGAGGGTCCTGTTCCAATTTTTGTTTTGCCTATTCTGCAAATTCAGTGTGCCGATCTGGGTCATCCTCGTTGAGATGCTGAAGCAGCTGGATTTTGTAAGGGTGCCATTTGTGAGTAGCTAATATCCGCCAAAGGGATGTTTGATTGATGCCACTCTGCAGTGACATGCGGCGAGTGCTACTCTGTGGGCTCTTGCTGAATGAAGCTATGACAGCTGCTGACCTGTGAGGACGTGCTGTGCTGCACGCCTTGTCTTCCCCTGACATCGGTGACCCTAGCCAGCCTGCCGCGGCAGGATCCTGGACATCGGACCCTGCGCCCACAACCACCAAGGTGGCCGTGCATCGGAAGCTGAGGACGGGTCATTCCATGTCAAGTGATCCAAATATGAATATTTTTTTTCCCTGACGTCTTTAGATTTTTTTCATTGTTTTTCTATATGAAGTACAACTTTAGCTAATTACAAATAAAAAGTTTTGAATTTTACTCTTCATCAGTAAATTTTAAAGATTTTCAAGTTTTAAAAAATTGCGAATTTTGGCCTGGTATGGCTTTACATTTTCCATCATAACTCAGGCTAGACATAAGATAGAGAAACAAAATAAACACCATTCTACTCAGAACTGTACAGGCTTTCACTAGATATGTCACAAGAGTATCTTTGTTAATATTTTACCCATGCAAACGCAAACAAAAAAATGTTAGAACGCATTTCTGACAAAAACGTATAATTTTAAAATTCCCAAAAAATGCACGTGTCTGCTATGCTCTTAGCCACATCTGTACCAAAATTCAAGTTGGAATCGCAATGGGGTCATATTTTAAAATATTTAGATATAGTGTCAATGGCTCATTCCATATCAAGTGATCTAAATATGAATATTTTTTTTCCCTGATGTCTTGAATTTTAAAAAAAAAGCGCATTTTGGCCAGGTATGGCTTTACATTTTTTATCATATCTCGGGCTAGAAATAACGGGGTTAAACACATGCAGTGTGTTTTGAAACACTCAGAGGTGAGTAAATCACTGCTTGCACTACTTTTTGATTGTTGCAATAAACGCAGCATTTATCACTATTTATATTAAAAAAAACAAAACTGCCATCGTTTTCACTAGGGATTAAAAAAACTAATGCAGATATAGTGAAAACTCAGTAGAAAAAAGCTGCCAAAAGCGCAGCATTTATCCACAGACAGAAAAGGTTGTGTGTGCTCTAACCGTAATGCTCACTTAATTGTAAGACAGTTCTATCTCAAGTGTACTGTAAATCTTTATCTTTATTACCC
The DNA here is from genome assembly GCA_033576535.1 of Allobates femoralis. Taxonomy (NCBI): domain Eukaryota; kingdom Metazoa; phylum Chordata; class Amphibia; order Anura; family Aromobatidae; genus Allobates; species Allobates femoralis. The sequence goes on from JARQOC010000003.1 coordinate 155,440,597, forward strand.
ATCTTCCTTACTTAAGGAGAGCCTGCATAGCAATCTAAATGCAGCACTGAATGCAGCATGTCTGCTGCATTCAGGGAAGGGGTCCCCCATGTGTCTGTGTGCTGTGTACCCCAAGATATGGTCTTAGGAAAACTCATTGTTAGAAGCCATGAAGGCAGTCTCTGTGGCTGGAGTGAGCTCGATTGACGGTGGACATTCCCTCCTCCTCTGACTCTGTGTGCCGCTCCTGCTGTGCTGTTTTACAAAAACGCTGTGCACACACATTAGTTTTGCAAGTGTCAAGAACTGTCAAATACCTGCGTTTTTGGTGCGGATAGCAAAGAATGGACATGTCAATTCTTTTTGCGTTTTTGGTGCAGTCAATAGGAAAAACGCTGGAAAAACGCAGCATCAAAAACGCACAAAAAATGCAGTAAAAACGCAGCAAAAACGCGCGAAAAACACGCAAAAAACGCAGACCAGATCATAGCACTTCTTCTGTAAAGGACTCTAGGATCCTCAGGTTTTGCTGCGTTCAGGACTGCTCAAAAAACGTCCTGTGGGCACATACCCTAATTTGTAATTACCGTATATACTCGTGTATAAGCCGACCCGTGTATAAGCCGACCCCCCTACTTTTGCCCCCAAAACCTGGGAAAATCTATTGACTCGTGTATAAGCCGAGGGTGGACCCCAGCACAGGTATACAGCCCCCAGCAGTGTGGTATACAGCAGCCCCAGAGGTAGATACAGCAGCCCCAGTGGTAGTATACACGCAGCCCCAGTAGTATATACAGCCCCAGTGGTATATACAGCCCCAGTGGTAGTATAGACGCAGCCCTAGTAGTATATACAGCCCCAGTGGTAGTATATACAGCCCCAGTGGTAGTATACAGGGCCCCAGAGGTATATACAGCCCCAGTGGTAGTATATACAGCCCCAGTGGTAGTATATACAGCCCCAGTGGTAGTATACAGGGCCCCAGCAGTATATATAGCCCCAGTGGTTTATACAGCCCCAGTGGTAGTATATACAGCCCCAGTGGTAGTATACATGGCCCCAGCAGTATATACAGCCCCAGTGGTTTATACAGCCCCAGTGGTAGTATATACAGCCCCAGTGGTAGTATACAGGGCCCCAGAGGTATATACAGCCCCAGTGGTAGTATATACAGCCCCAGTGGTAGTATATACAGCCCCAGTGGTAGTATATACAGCCCCAGTGGTAGTATACAGGGCCCCAGCAGTATATATAGCCCCAGTGGTATATAGAGCCCCAGTGGTAGTATATACAGCCCCAGTGGTAGTATACAGGGCCCCAGAGGTATATAGCAGCCCCAGCGGTAGTATACAGGCAGCCCCCATAATGCAGGGCCCCCCCAGCGTCTCTCCGGTCACCTGTAAAGGAAACTATACTTATCACAGTGCCGCTGTCCGCGCCCGCTCGCAGCTGCCGACCGCGGTCCTCCATCTTGCGTCTTCTTTCTTCCTGTTTCCTGTGCTCGTCGCAGGGAATGACGTCATTGCCCGCGACGAGCACAGGAAACAGGAAGAAAGAAGACGCAAGATGGAGGATCGCGGTCGGCAGCTGCGAGCGGGCGCGGACAGCGGGCGCAGACAGAGCACTGTGATAAGTATAGTTTCCTTTACAGGTGACCGGAGAGACGCTGGGGGGGCCCTGCATTACTGGGGATGCGGGGGCTGCTGTATACCGATGTATACATCGGTATGTACCGATGTATACATCGGTATACAGCACTGACTCGCGTATAAGCCGAGGGGGGTACTTTTCAGCCCAATTTTTGGGCTGAAAAACTCGGCTTATACGCGAGTATATACGGTAACTAAAGTTGTACTTCATATAGAAAAAAAAATAAAAAAAATCTAAAGACATCAGGTAAAAAACATTCATATTTAGATCACTTGATATAGCATGACCCATTGACGCTATAATAGTAAAATATTTTAAAATCTGATCCCATTGCGATCCCAACTTGAATTTTGGTACAGATGTGGCTAAGAGCATATCAGACACATGTTCCTTTTTGGGAAGTTTTAAATTATACTTTTTTTTCAGAAATGCGTTTTAAAATGTTGCGTTTGCGTTTGCATGGGTAAAATATTAACAAAGATACTCTTGTGACATATCTAGTGAAAGCCTGTATAGTTCTGAGTAGAATGGTGTGTATTTTGTTTCTCTATCTTATTTCTAGCCTGAGTTATGAAGAGAAATGTAAAGGCAGGCAACACCTAAATTCACACTTTTTCCAAACTTTGAAAATCAATTAAAAAAAATTTTTTAGAATTTTTTTATCTTCACATTTTGCATTGTCTGACATGCTATTATCAAATAAAAAAATCTCAAAAAAAGCAAAAATATAGGGGGTAAAAATCATTGGTTTACTTGACATGGAACGACCCGGACGTGGAGTGCACTGCCATCACCTCCCCATCCTCGAGGCTGCTGCTCGCGGTCAACCACGGCACTCAGCCCGATGACCCAGCTACGGTGGACTGCACCGGCGGCAGCTTCACTGCTGCCCACTGTCCCTCGCCCAGCATACAGACCTCGGGACCCGCCGTGGTTGTCGGACTGCAGGTGCCCCGCAACCCTTCATCCGGGCACAGCAGGGAGTCGAGGTTTAAATCATTAGCTGAGGCCGTGGCCTGTGGTAGCCGGCTCACTCGAGCCGCCGAGGCCCTGCCCCCTCACAGGAGTGCTCGCGGCCTGGCGCTGGTCATCTGAGGGCCAGCCGACAGCTCCGGACCACCCGCCCCGGCCTGTCCGGATCAGCTGAGAAGGACTGGTCCTGCCTCCCCCGCTACCGGGCCCTGCCGCTGACATCGAGGGCTGCCCCTGTGACCCCCGACGGGTCCAGAGGGTGGACGGTCTCCCCAGCACCACTCCACTGAGATTTCCTTCTGCGGCCACGTCTTCTAATCGTGGCCGCACGAGCCCGGCACTGGCTCCATCCCACCGGCGGCCCTCCCAGCACCGCTCCAGCAGGTCCTGCCTCACAGCACAGGGGTCCAGCAGGTCGCCATTACTAGATGCTCTGGCTGCTCTGGCCCCTGCATCTGGCCCCCCTGGCTACTTCTGACCCCCTGCCATATCTGACCCCCTGCCTGCATCTGGCCCCCTGCTGCATCTGACCACCCTGATGGCATCTGACTCCCTGGCTGTTTCTGACTCCTTGGCTGCATCATCTCATCCCCGGCTGCATCATCTCATCCCCGGCTGCATCATCTCATCCGTGGCTGCATCATCTCATCCCTTGCTGCATCATCTCATTCCCGGCTGCATCATCTCGTCCTCAGCTGCATAATTTCCTCCCCGGCTGCATCACCTCATCCCTGGCTGAATCACCTCATGCCTGGTATGGCATCTCCAACTGAACTCTGGCTGCACCTCATCACCCTGATTCACCTCATCCCTATGTGCTTCACATTCATCTCGACTCTTTATGCCTCTATTTGCAACTGAAGCCTGGCTGCATTTCATCATCCTACTGCATCCTATCCTCATGTACTGTGCATCTGTTTGACTTTCTAAGACTTCCCCCGCACTGGTCATCCCTGCTGCATCTGTCCTCCAGCTGCACCCCATCCCTACGTGCTTTGCAATTGCCTGGATTTGATTGGTCCTCATCTGCTTTACACACCCTTCCTGCTGCACCTGTCCCCTTGTCACTCCTGACCCCTGCCTCCATCTCATCCCCCTTCCTGCTGCACCTGTCCCCCTGTCGCTCCTGACCCCTGCCTTCATCTCATCCCCCTTCCTGCTGCACCTGTTCCCTGTTGCTCCTGACCTCTGCCTCCATGTCATCCCCCTTCCTGTTGCACCTGTCCCCTGTTGCTCCTGACCCCTGCCTCCATCTCATCCCCCTTCCTGCTGCACCTGTCCCCATGTTGCTCCTGACCCCTGCCTTCATCTCACCCACCGGCTGCACCTCCTCCTCGCGGACCTTGTTGCTCCTCACAGCTGCAGCTGTTGCCCCCCGCTATGCCTGATCCCGAACTGCATCTCATCCCCTGCTTCACCTCTCATCCCCACTGCATCCTAGATCCCTATGCAATGTTTCCCCTTCTCTCCACTCTCTTATCCTACTACACTTCCTACTATCCCCCCTATCCCTCCTCCTGACAACACAACAACACTCTCTCCCTCCATCCTACCTAGCCATCTCACCCAGTCCTCTGAACATTTCCTCCACACCCAATCCTTTGTCTCCAAACATGCCTGCCCGCCACATAAGCTCTCCTGCCATAATCTCCTAACCCTCTCCCTTCTCCTCCTACTTGCTGGCGACATTTCCCCTAATCTTGGTCCCCCACCACATCCCCACAGTCACCTCTAGTCCACACCCACTCCCCACTACTAACATTCGCAACCCCCGTAACCTTACACCCATTCCCTAAGCCGCCCCTCCCCCAATTCCCCTATCCGATGCACTCTTGAACACCCGCCCGGTATGCAATAAACTCTCGTTCATCCATGATCTCTTCATCTCCATCAAACTCTCTTTCCTTGGCATCACCGAAACATGGCTCACCTCCTCCGACAAAACCTCCCCCACTGCCCTCTTCTATGGCAGACTCACTCTCTTCCACATCCCCTGCCTCAGCGACGCCCGCGGCAGAGGTGTTGGCCTACTCCTGTCCAACAGATGTTCCTTCATCCCAATTACACCGCCCCCTCTGCCTCCCTCCTTCGAGGCGCACATATATTTTCTACCCCAGCAACCTCTAACTGGCTGTCGTCTACTGCCCCCCAGGATCCTCCTCCGTCTTCTTCGACCACTTCACAACCTGGCTTCTCCACCTCCTTTCCTCCGACATCCCCACCATCATCATGGGCGACTTCAACCTCTAGACTCCTTTCTCTAACCTCTTCCTTCGACCTCTCCCAATGGTCTTCCTCCGCCACACGCAACGATAGCCACACACTAGACCTTCACCCTCCTCTGTTCCCTCACTGACCTTGAAAACTCACCCCTCCCCCTATCTGACCATAACCTGCTGACCTTCTCCTCCCTCTCCCCCCCTACCACACTCCCCCCTCTCTGGAAACTCCCTCACCCCCACAGAAATCTTACACTCATTGACTTTCACTCACTCTCTGAGTCTCTCCTCCCTATCTCAGACTTGGCTTCCTCTCAAGACGTTAACGCAGCCGCCATCCTCTATAACACCACTCTCACCACAGCCCTTGACCATGCCGCCCCCTTCTCATACAATAAAACCCGTGCACACAGATAACCCTGGCTCACCACCATCACTAAAAAACTTTGACTGACGTCTAGGGCAGCTGAGCTGAGATGGAAAAAATCCCACTTCTCAGCACACTTTGCCTTGTACAAACAGTCCCTCATGAACTTCAAGACTGCACTCATCGCCGCAAAACAAGCCTACTTCTCTTCTCTGATAACCACCCTGTCCCACAACCCCAAGCAACTATTCAAAACTTTCAACTCTTTACTTTGGTCCCCCGCACCACCTCCCTCTCCCCTCTTCTCTGCCGATGACTTCGCCACCTTTTTCAAACAGAAGATCGACAAAATCAGAGAAAGTTTCGATCCACAATCCCCTCACCCCCCCCCCATCGCCCAATCCCCTCGTCCAAAAGTAGCTTCTCCTCCATGACAGAAGATCACCTCTCCTCCCTTCTAGCATGATCACACCTCACCACCTGCACCCTCGACCCACTCCCCTCCCACCTCATTCCTAACCTCACCCCAGTCCTCATCCCTGCCCTAACTCATCTCTTCAACATATCACTTAATACCGGTATATTCCCCTCATCCTTCATACACACCCTATTCACACACATCCTCAAAAAACCCACCCTCGACCCTGCAGCAGTCTCCAACAGTTGCCCCATATGTCTTCTCCCCTTCACCTTAAAATTACTTGAACAACACGTCGATTCCGAACTGTCCTCCCACCTCTCCTCCTGCTCCCTCTTTGACTGCCTACAATTCAGTTTCCGACCCCACCACTCCACTGAAACAGCCCTAACCAAAGTCACCAATGACCTACTGACTGCCAAGAGCAAGCGAGACTACTCCATCCTCCTCCTTCCGACCTTTCTGCTGCCTTTGACACAGTCGACCACTCCCTCCTTCAAATTTTAGAATCTCTTGGCATCACTGACCTAGCCCTTCCTGGATCTCCTCTTACCTAACAGACTGGACTTTCAGCGTCAACCACCCCCACACCTCCTCCTCGCCCGACCTCCTATCTGGTGGAGTTCCCCAAGGCTCGGTCTTGGGACCACTAATCTTCTCCATTTACACCCTCGGCCTAGGCCAACTCATTGAGTCCCACAGCCTTTAATACCACCTCTACGCTGATGACACCCAGCTCTACCTGTCCAGCCCCGACATCACCTCCCTACTATCCAAAATTTTGCAATGCCTGTCTGCCATCTCATCCTTCTTCTCCGCTCGCTTCCTAAAACTGAACATGGACAAAACTGAGTTCATCGTCTTCCCCCCTAGTCACTCTCCCCCCCTACCCGACCCTATCCATCACTGTCAACAACTGCTCAATCTCACCCGTCCCCCACGCCAAGTGCCTCGGGGTAATCCTCGACTCTTCCCTCTCCTTCATGCCCCACATCCAAGCCCTCGCCATCACCTGCTGACTGCAGCTCAAAAACATTACCTGAATCTGCTCTTTCCTTTCCTAAGACACTGCTAAAACACTTGTCCAAGCCCTCATCATCTCCCACCTTGACTACTGCAACCTCCTGCTCAGCGGCCTCCCCGCTACCTCCCTCACACCTTTCCGAACCATCCTCAATTCCGCTGCCTGACTCATCCACCTGTCTCACTGCTACTCCCTTGTCTCCCCCCTTTGCCAAGCCTTTCACTGGCTCCCCACTTCCCAGAGATCCCTGTCCAAAACCCTAACCTTGACATACAAGACCATACACAACCTGTCCCCTCCATACATCTCCGACCTGGTCTCACGATACCTCCCTTCACCCAATCTGCACGCCTCTCAAAAGCTCCTTCTCTTCTCCCCTCACGTTTTCTCCTCCCACAACTACATACAAGACTGCTCTCGTGCATCCGCCATACTTTGGAACTCCCTTCCCCACCATATCAGACACTCCCCTACCCTGGGAACCTTCAAGAAAAACCTGAAGACCCACCTCTTCCTTCAAGCCTACAATCCACATGGAGACTTAATCCGCTACACCATCTCACCATCACCTCTCCCCCTCCTACTGTCTTCCCACCCCCTATAGACTGTGAGCCCCCGTGGACAGGATCCTCTGCCCTACTGTACCTGTATGATTTAATTGTTGTCATTTTACGTTCTTGTCCTCATCTGTCCCCCTACACATGTAAAGCGCCATTGAACCTAATGGTGCTATATAAATATATAATAATAATAATAATAGTGACAGTTTTCTTGCGTCCACATTTTGGCAAGTCCAACACTGAACCTGTGTCACGAAATTTGGCAAACAGTTTGCTAACTGCAGCATGGGAGATGGGTGGTCTCGTATGGTGTCTTGCATTGAAATCTACTGCAATGACCCAGGTACTGTGTTCACCAGACATGAACACAATTTCTCTACGACATGTCAATAGCTGTAAACAAAGAGAAACTTGTAAATAACTTATGAAAGCATAAAAATGTTAAAACCAAGCATGCCATTGTCTTTCTTATGAAATTCTCAATATCTTTGATGTGTCACATGGCCCTCTTCCCATTGAAAAAAATAAAGTTGGATCCAAAATGGCCAACTTCACAATGGCCGCCATGGTCACCACCCATCTGGAAAAATTTTCCCCCTCCCATATACTAATGTGCCACAAACAGGAAGTTGATATCACCAACCATTCCCATTTTATTTAGGTGTATCCATATAAATGGCCCACCCTGTAGAATCATAGAATGGAAAAATTGTAAGCGACCTCCTGGGTCACCTGGTCCAACCCACTGCTCAAAGCAGGAGTCACTACAGATCAGTCAGACAGATGTTTGTCTAGCCTCTGTTTGAGGTCTTCCATTGAAGAAGAACTCACCCCTCATGGCCGCCTGTTCCACTCGTTGATCACCCTCACTGTCAAAAGTTTTTTTCTAATATCTAATCTGTGTCTCCTCCCATTCAGTTTCATCCCATTGCTTCTAGTCTTTTCTTGTGAAAATAAGAATAAAGCTGATCCCTCTACAGTGTGACAGGCCTTGACATAAATTTTGCAATTAGCAGTTTTCTTTCTAGTACTAGGTTATTATGAATTTATGCATTATGCACCAGACACTTTTTCATTTACATCTTTACTTATATATCCATGTATTACATTTTATGTATTTATACATTTCTTATACTATACACCTGAAATATTTCTTAAATTATATTGGGTACTTAGAAATATTACTCTCTTTTTTATTAGCATACAGTAGAGAACTACTATGCATTTTATTTACTAACTTAAAATATACTGATATTTATTTTTGTGTATGCTTTACCCTATCCTTGATGAATCAAGTTTAAAATTGTAAACATTTTTAAAATATATTTAATAAAGTTTTTTGTTGTCATTTTTGGATTGTTTTCACTCATTTTATTTTGGATTTTGTGTCCAAAATTGCTTTCTATTTGCATTTCTTTGAATGTAATTCATTTATTTAATAGGGATTCCTGATAGGGATCTACATACATAATCCTGAAGAAGCTCTTCGACTTCCATCCAGTTGTTCATGAATCCATGTCACTTCCGCCGCACCATATTAGCACACCAAAGTGATGAGTGTGCTCATATGGTGTCCGCTGGCAGGAGTGGTCCCTGGCACGCACTACCACCAGTGGGCCACCGCCAAACGCCACGCGACGCCACCGGAAAACTACTCTGCAAACCTGACACTCACCTCACCGAACACATCCTCTTAAACGCCACCTGACATCACTGCAGAACACAATGCCGATTCAGTAACTGCACCTGCGCAAACCTGCCACACAGGCACTGTTACTCCATCTTTGAGGGAAGCGCTGGGATGATGTCATGGTCATGTGACTAATCCTGTAACAGTTTCCCAGTTCTAGCAAAATAGGGCTCCCCTGTATTTTTCATTGTCAGCGAAGGTAACACCAGGCACTGGGGGATTGATTTTCAAATAAAATAGATTACCAGTACCAAGCAGCAGGGGTTGACAGCCAGTAGCTGCTTGATTTACCTGCGCTGGCAATAGAAAATACAGCGAAGCCCTACACATTTTTTTAAAAGGAATTCAAACACTTTATTAATAAACAAACAAACAAACAGGTTTTTAACTAAAAATACATTTATTTACATACATTAGAAAGTAAGCATGGGGGCGACACCACACAGCGAAGCCCTACACATTTTTTTAAAAGTAATTCAAACACTTTATTAATAAACAAACAAACAGAAACAGGTTTTTAAGTAAAAATACATTTATTTACCGTATATACTCGCGTATAAGCCGAGTTTTTCAGCCCAAAAATTGGGCTGAAAAGTACCCCCCTCGGCTTATACGCGAGTCATACGGCAGGACCGGCAGCCCCGAGCAGCCCCAGCAGCCCCCGTAGCCTGACTCCGGTCACCTGTAAAGGAAAATATACTTATCACTGTCCCGCTGCCGTCCGCGCCCGCATCTGCCGACATCCCGATCCTCCATCTTCATGCGTCTTCTTCCTGTTTCCTGTGTTCGTCGCAGCAATGACGTCATTACCGGCGCCGAACACAGGAAACAGGAAGAAGACGCATGAAGATGGAGGATCGCGGATGTCGGCAGATGCGGGCGCGGACGGCAGCGGGATAGTGATAAGTATATTTTCCTTTACAGGTGACCGGAGTCAGGCTGGGGGGGCCCTGGATTACGGGGGCTGCTGTATACTACCGCTGGGGCTGCAATATACTACCACTGGGGCTGTATACACCACTGGGGCTGCAATATACTACCACTGGGGCTGTATACTACCGCTGGGGCTGCAATATACTACCACTGGGGCTGTATACACCACTGGGGCTGCAATATACTACCACTGGGGCTGTATACTACCGCTGGGGCTGCAATATACTACCACTGGGGCTGTATACACCACTGGGCTGCAATATACTACCACTGGGGCTGTATACACCAGTGGGGCTGCAATATACTACCACTGGGGCTGTATACACCACTGGGGCTGCAATATACTACCACTGGGGCTGTATACACCACTGGGGCTGTATATACTACTGGGGCTGCCTGTATACTACCACTGGGGCTGTATATACTACTGGGGCTGCCTGTATACTACCACTGGGGCTGTATATACTACTGGGGCTGCCTGTATATTACCACTGGGGCTGTATATACTACTGGGGCTGCCTGTATACTACTGGGGCTCCTGTATACTACCACTGGGGCTCCTATATACTACCACTGGGGCTGCTGTATACTACCACTGGGGCTGCTGGGGCTCCTATATACTACCACTGGGGCTGCTGTATACTACCACTGGGGCTGCTGGGGATGCTATATACTACCACTGGGGCTGCTGTATACTACCACTGGGGAGGCCTGTATACCACTGGGGGGGGCCTGTATACCACACTGCTGGGGGCTGTATACCTGTGCTGAGGTCCACCCTCGGCTTATACACGAGTCAATAGGTTTTTCCAGATTTTTGGGGCAAAAGTATGGGGGTCGGCTTATACACGGGTCGGCTTATACACGAGTATATACGGTACATACATTAGAAAGTAATCATGGGAGGCGACACCACACAGAAGGAGAGACAGCCGCTGCCCCCAGCGCCACAAAGCCACAGAGCCTGCCCCATCATCATTTCACCACCCTCCCCATATCTAGTTTTTTTATCAACGTCTAATAGGGTAAATTCAAACACGCACTGCAGATCACTTTACACAGTGTAACAAATAGAGATGAGCGACCACCTAAGTGTTCTAATTTGATTTGATTTGCCGAATTGGGGTGTGTGTCTGAAAAATTGTTCGTCGAATGTTCGTCAAACACCATCGAACCCCATTTGACTCAATGGCAGGCAACAGCAAAAACATAGAAAGCACCTTCAAAGGTGTCCAAAAGCTGCCAAACTACCCAGAATAGACAACAGACACCAGGAAAAGAGACAACAATCTACCCACAGTACAAATAGTTCCATGGGTGCATGAGACATGCTCTGCGCCAGCCTGCACACTCTTCCAAAGCACTTCAAAATAGAAAGTGGTTAACATTCACCTAAAATTTCAGAGGTGAGTGAAACTGACTTTGAATTGACAGATGGATGAGTCACAGGGGAAACTGGCAGTAGATTTCTACATTAAGTAAAAAGAGGAGGAGGAGTAAAAGGAGGATGTAACACAGGTATAGGCATGTCACTCAGAGAGCCCTGCTCAAATCATGTACCACACAACAAGGAGACCCCAACAAGAGTCCTCACTGTTTCCAAAGGGTCAGACCACAAACAAATGTCATCAATTGTCCCAGACCAAAAATTGCTGAATGGCCCAGCCTGCATGCATGACGCAGGGTCTGGAACAGGACCTGGCCTACCATTTCAAGGTTAAACATTGCTCAGCAATACAGGAATGTGTCGCCTGTATAAGCCTAGTGGGCCGGATACCCTCAAAGCTCATGCAAGCGCACCTGTCAATGTTATGCCCCACCACACACAGGTGGGACAATGATACGTTTTGTGGACTATTATAGGAAAACTTAAGTAGGTTAGTGACCTGTATAGGCCTAGTGGGCCAGATTCTCTCAAAGCTCATGCAAGCACTCCCGTAAATGTTATGCCCCACCACACACAGAGGGGAAAACTATATGTTTACTATACTATACTAAACATTGCTCAGCAATACAGAAATGTGTCACCTGTATAGGCCTAGTGGGCCGGATACCCTCAAAGCTCATGCAAATGCTCCCATCAATGTTATACCCCACCACACACAGGTGGTACAACTATACGTTTTGTGGAGTATTACAGGAAAACTTAGTCAGGTAGGCCAGTGACTTGTATAGGCCTAGTGGGTCATATACCCTCAAAGGTCATGAAAATGCTCCCGTCAATGTTATGCCCCCCCTTAAACAGGTGAGACAATCATAGATTTCGTGGACAATTATAGGAAAACTTAGTCAGGTAGGTCAGTGACCTGTATAGGCCTAGTGGGCCAGATACCCTCAAAGCTTATGCAAGCGCTCCCATCATTGTTATGCCCTGCCACACACAGGTGGTACAACTATACGTTTTGTAGAGTATTATAGGAAAAAATAGTCAGGTAGGTCATTGACCTATATAGGCCTAGTGGGCAGGATATCCTCAAAGCTCATGCAAGCATTCCTATCAATGTTATGCCCCGCCACTCACAAGTGGTACTATAAGTTTTGTGGAGTATTATAGGAAAACTTAGTCAGGTAGGCAAGTGACCTATAAAGGCCTAGTGGACCGGATACCCTAAAAGATCATGAAAATGCTCCCGTCAATGTCATTCCCGCCTTACACAGGTGAGGCAATAATAAGTTTCGTGGACTATTATAGGAAAACTTAGTCAAGTCAGTGACCTATTTAGACATAGTGGGCCAGATACTCTCAAAGCTTATGCAAGCACTCCCATCAATGTTATGCCCCACCACACACAGGTGGGACAACTATAGGTTTCATGAAATATTACAGGAAAAACTAGTCAGGTAGGTCAGTGACCTGTATAGGCCTGGTGGGCTGGATATCCTCAAAGTTCATGCAAGCACTCCCGTCAATGTTATGTATTAGAATCCCGGGCATTAGTGGCGCTTTATTTAGCTCTTCCCCAGCTTCTGCTCTAGGGTGTTGCTCAAGTCTTAAATACAGCGAGTTATTTATCATGAAATAATGAGAGAAAAGACGGCACTCATCCTGTTTTTTCTTGAAGGTGAATTCTCTTTATACCATTTACATGGAGTGGGTTACAAGAGGTTTGGGAGGGAGGGGGGTGCGGTAGAGGGGGGTGCGGTTGTCCTCCACCGCACCCCCCTCCCTCCCAAACCTCTTGTAACCCACTCCATGTAAATGAAATAAAGAAAATTCACCTTCAAGGAAAAACAGGGTGAGTGCCGTCTTTTCTCTCATTATTTCATGATAAATAACCCGTCAATGTTATGCCCTGTCATACACAGGTGGTACAACTATAGGTTTTGTGGAGTATTATAGGAAAACTTAGGTAGGTCAGTCACCTCTATAGGCCTAGTGGGCCAGACACAATCAAAGCTCATGCAAGCGCTCCTATCAATGTTATGCTCGCCTCACACAGGTGACAATGATACGTTTTGTGAAATACTATAGAAAAAAATTATTCAGCTAGGTCAGTGACCTGTGTAGGTCTAGTGGACAGGTGAGATTGACCAAACAATGCTTTTAAAGGTCAAAAAACTGTTGATGTGTATACAGCACATTTGCCAAAGCCTGGTTTGATGCCCAAAAACAGTTTACACAAACACTAAGGGAGGTGTAGCAATTACTTTTATGCACCCAAAAATCGTGGATGTGAATACAGCAAATTTGTTAATCACTGGTTCGATGGACAAAAAGGTTCAATATTCAGAAACATTTGCAAGAATGTCAGGGATAGGTATTGAGCTCAGAGAGCCCTGGTCAAGTCATGCATCAAACAGCAAGGAGACCGTAAATACAATTCCCACTTTTCCAAAAATTGGTGTCACAACATACTAAAGTGGTATCCATCTTATAGGTTTTGTATTGGGCCACAATGGCAAAAAGCCGGAGGCCTGGACCCAGCATTTGAAGATTGAGTATTGAGCAACAGGTGCAGTAGTGTCAGGGGTAGGTATGGAGCTCAGAGAGCCCTGCTCAAGTCAAGCAACAAACAGCAAGAAGACCCCAACAACAGTTTCCCTTTTTAAAAAAACATTAGACGCAGCCACCACTAAGGTGGCATCAATTGCCTCAGAGTTGAAATATTGAAATGGGGAGATTAATTCAGCACATTGAAAAGTACACATGCATTTAGTTTCCCCAGGCTGACACTGAGGTGGAAAAGTCCTTACAGATCCATGACTTGTTCATCTTGATAAACGTTAGTCTAGCTACACTCTCACTGGACAGCCGCATGTGCTTATCCGTCAGGACACTACCAGCAGAGCTGAAGACACATTCAGAAAGAACGCTGGCTGCGGGACATGACAAAATCTCCAAGGCATGAGCTCAGGCCACTTTTCCAGTTTTGAAGCCCACAATGCGCAAGTGTCAAGTTCCACAGTCATGGCATCGATATTCAGCTGTAGATACTCCTGTAGCATCCTCTCAAGGCATTCACTATGTGTCAGACTTGGTAAAAAAAAAGGTGAAACGTTTCTACAAAATTGCTGGTACCAGATACACTGTTACTGTTAACGTTTGAGGGATGGCAACTCAACCTTTCCCGGGTTGGAAAGGTAGAACTGGTGTTTTGGGGATAAGCAGTACTAAGATTGTCTAAAAGCTTCTGTTGATATTCCTGCATGCGTGCATCCCTTTCCAGGTCAGGAAGCACTTGGCCAAATTTACTCTTGTACCGGGGATCTAACAGCGTGGCAACCCAGTAGTTTGCATTACTTCGAATTCTAACAATCCGAGGATTATGTTGCAGGTAGCGCAGCAAGAAAGTACTCATGTGTCTTACGCATCCAGGAGGCCCAAGTCCTTGTTGTGTTGGTGGCAGGGTAACATTCACGCTTGCTTTCCCTGCCCTCTCCCCCCAATCTCACACATCAGAAATGTGATCAAGTTCTTTCTCATCTTCTGAGTCTTCCATGCCCCTCGCCTGTTCATCCTCCATTTCTTTCTCGGCTCCTGCACCTTCATCAACAGTTTGGCTGCTACAATGCACCCTCGCTGTTCCCTCTTCCCCACCCTCCCATGTCAGCCATCTTGGTGCTGCCAACCATCTGGAATTTTCAGATCTTGTTATCCCTTCCTCATACGCCTCCTTCTCTACTTCCTCTTGGATTACCACCTGACTCCGAATACTGGTTAAAGTATGCTCCAGCATGTAGATGACCGTAATAGTCATGCTGATAATGGCATTGTCAGCACTAAACATCTTAGTAGTCATTTCAAAACTCTGCAGAAGGGTGCAGAGGTCCTTGTTCTGAGACCACTCAGCGTGATTTGCCCCACCACTGGATCGCGTTGGCCCAAGCTATACGTCATAACATACTGCACCAGGGGTCATCGCTGCTGCCACAGTCTCTGCAACACGTGCAGAGTGGAATTCCATCATGTCGGCACATCGCATTTCAGGCGGTGAATGGGCAGACCGAAAGACTTCTGTACCGATGCAAGTCATTGACCTGCGGGATGCGAATGGCGGAAGTGAGCAAACAGTGACAGTGCCCTCTGCAGCAGCGCATCTAGGCCAGGATAGTGGGCTAGAAATTTCTGGATGACCAGGTTCAAGACGTGAGCCATGCAAGGCACATGTGTCATCTTACCCCGGCGAAGGGCTGCACCCAGGTTTGCAGCATTGTCGCACACGGCCTTCCCTGGATGCAGGTTCAGTGGAGACAACCGTTGATTAAACTCGGTCTCCAGAGCTGACCACAACTTCTCAGCTGTGTAACTCACATTTCCCAGACATTTTAACGGAAACACCATCTAATGGCGTTGAGCCCTGCTGCCAGCATAGTAAGGAGGAGTGCTGGATTCCTTCTGCACAGTTTGAATGTGTGTCACATTACCAGACAGGTTTTGGGCACAGGTGGAGGACCTAGAGGAGGTGGAGAAGGCAGAAGCAGTGGAGGAACTTCTACATACAGAGGTTTGACGCACAAGCCATGGGGATGGCAAGACTTGTACAGCAGCCCCTTTATCCGCTGCCACCATAATCACCCAGTGCCCAGTCAACGACATATAATACCCCTGTCCATGCTTACTTATCTAGGTGTCTGTGGTAAAATGCACCCTGTCACACACAAGAGTTTCTCAAGGAAGCAGTGATGTTGTGCATGACATTCTGGTGTAGTGCAGGCACAGCTTTCTTCGAGAAATAGTGGTTACTGAGCATCTGGTACTGGGGCACTGCGACAGCCAGAAGATCTCGAAAATCCTCTGTATTCACCAAACGGAAAGGCAGCATTTCCATAGCCAACAGCTTGCAAATCATGAAATTCAACCTCTTAGCTTTGGCATGGGTAGGTATTTTACTTGTCCACATCTGCGGGACCGAGGGCTGGCGGCTGTGCTTAGATAGGGTGGAGTAGCGTGTGCCAGACAAACTGCTGGATTGTGAGGGAGGTGCAGGCGGACATATTATGACACCTTTATAAAAAGGTGGTGCTCTCAATGTCTGACAGCGCTCAACACCATCAGGCATTTCCACTTTCCACTGTGACTTATGCTTCATGTCCATGTGACGGTTCATGCATGAAGTACTCAAACTATTATTTTTTTGGCCTCTACTCAGATTTTGTGACTAATTTTGCAGATAATATGAGTTGGGTCATCCTTTGCGATCTCAAAAAAGGCCCAGGCTAGGCAAGGCTTAGCGCCCATGCGACCTGCAGAGCCACCACGGCTTCTGCACAGAGGCAGAGTTGTGGCTGAGGAATCGGTTGTTGACGTGCTTCCAGGACTCCGTCTCTGTTCCAGAAGCTGCAACCTAACCTCGTCACTTTCATCCTCCTCCACCTCCTCTGCTGAGCTCATCAACTGCCTGCCTGTGGGTTGACAGTGAGTGGGATCTCCAACCTCATCATCACCCTGTGTTCTTGTGGCGTCCCTAGGATTAGGCGCCACAGGGAGGTTCTGCACCCCAAACAGAAGGTGTAGTTCCTCCGTAGTTATGGATTTGGGGTTTCCTTGTATAGTCTGTCCTAAGCACCCATACACTAGCATAGCACTAGCATCCCCCCTTAGCATAGGGACCGTATATTCAGTAGGTCCAGGGGTGGAGCTTAGAGTAGAGCGGGAGACTTGAGTGACAGGTGAGCTATTTTTTAGCCAGACAGTGCTGGGAAAGCAGCCAGAGAGGACGTGCCTGACAGCGTTCCTGACAGGAGGGCGCCTCTTAGGGACGAACCAGATCTGGTTGGAGCCAGCTGGGGAAGTCCAGGGTCGACACCGTCATAACCGGAGCCGAGGCAACCAGTGGTCTATCCCTGGTTAGCGAACCGACAAGCTGTGGGACCGACAGAAGGGAGCCATAGCACCACAGACTGTACCTTTACATCAGTCCTATATTGGGTGCCAGACACTTAAGGGAAAGGACCGAATTCCGGTGGCGGGAGGATTTACTTGTTGTTGCTCCCGTCCGTACCGGTAAGGAACCGAATGTACTTAATTGTAGTAGACCAGTGGACTGGCGTAGGAGCTCTGCAGAGTGGTTAAAGAGAGTAAGGAGGAACACAGACCCCAAAGCCATTAAAAGGGACCATCAACAGACTCTACAGGATCACCTGTGATCTGTGGGGAGCTGTACTACTCGGAGCTGTACCTTCATCACCTCAGCGGCCGGTCGCAGCGCTGGTATCCACGTTACCAGGTACCACAGGTGGCGTCACGCTACCATTTCCCCATCCATCATCATCATCCCCCACCATCCCCACCATTGAGGGTCCAGGGCATGGAACCGGGAACCAACCAGCTGTGATCCCCCATTAAATTGACCATCTGTCCCGGTATCCGAGTACCCCTACCCTGTCGACCACCTCATTCTCACACTCCTCATCCTCAGATCAAACCTCTTCCTGCCCTGAAAGTAAAGTTGTTGTTCCAATCAGGTATCTGAGTCTAATCATGATTTGCCTCATTGTCTCCACCAACAGGGGTTACAGTTTGGGAATTAGGGTCTACATTATGCTCGGACCCTTCTTCATCTGGCCCTGGACGCGATTCACCAAGATTTTGGGCATTAGTGCAGATCATTTCCTCGTCTTGCCTCACTGAAGCTTTGGAGCAGACCTCTGATTTCCAGGCTATAGTATGAGTGAACAGCTCTGCAGATTCACCCATCTGTGTTAACCCATAGTCAGTAGTGTGGCTGGAGAATTGTGAGTTGTGAGGAAGCAAGTGCGATTTGGGAGACACCTCTGAGGACTGGAGTGTTTGTGATGTTGAAGTTGAGGTGGAGGGGAAGCCAGTTTATGAAGCACTTGATATCCATTGCAGCACCTGCTCCTTTTGGGCCTCATCTACAAGTTGTAGTGATGTTCTGCTGTGTAAGAAAGGAGATCGTCCACAAAAAGAAGTAGACATTTTTCTTTGGCTTGAAGGCGGTATTTGTTCAGCAGATCTTCCAGCAGATCTTTCTGTTAATTTAGTACCTACCCCAAGGGCACAAAGATTTTTACCCTTTCCAACACGCCTATTCCCCTTTCCACCATCAGCACACCTTTTACCACTCATATTTGAGGGTAACTGATTGGCAACTCAGTTGTTGTAGGCACAAAAAACTATCGATGTAAAACCAGCAGAGCTGAGTGGGCAAACACTGGTACTACCCTAAATAGATTTTGGTAACTAGGTTTGGGACGATATAATACAAAAGGGTTTTCTGGTCTGTATGGCGGTAGATTTGAACAGAACACTGGACCACAGATACCTAGCCAAACACTGGTACTACCGTAAATAGATTTTGATAACTAGGTTTGGGCGGATGCAATACAAAAGGGTTTTCTGGACTGTATGGCGGTAGATTTCAACAGAACACTGGACCATGGCTGCCTATCCAAACAGTCCTACTAGCAAAAAAGGATTTGCTTGGCTAGATTTGGCCAGATGCAGTAAAAAAAGGCTTTCAAACACTGGAGGTATAACAGCAGTGCTACACACCTACCTGGCAAACAGTGCTACTACCAAAAAGGATTTGCTTGGCTAGATTTGGCCAGATACAGTAATAAAAAGGCTTGTAAACACAGGAGGTATAGCTTTCTACACAGCAATGCTACACACCCGCCTGGCAAACAGTGCTACTAGCCAAAAAGGATTTGCTTGGCTAGATTTGGCCAGGTGCAGTAAAAAAAAGCTTGTAAACACAGGAGGTATAGCTTTCTACACAGCAGTGCTACACACCAACCTTGCAAACAGTGCTACTAGCCAAAAAGGATTTGCTTGGCTAGATTTGGCCAGATGGAGTAAAAAAAGGCTTGCAAGCACAGGAGTTGTAGCTTTCTATACAGCAATGCTACACACCTGCCTGGCAAACAGTGCTACCAGCCAAAACTGATTTGCTTGGCTAGATTTGACCAGATGCTGTAAAAAATGCTTGCAAAGCACAGGATTTATGTAGAGTTCAACACAGCACTGGAACATACCTTGCCGGCAAACATGGCTTTTAAGCCCTAAAAAGGGATGTTTTTGGAAGGAGTCCCCAAACCTACTATCTTTTTATGTAACTTTCTCTGTAGCACACACAACAGCAGCGTCTGACACTGAGCTCCAACACTGGGAAAATGGCGAGGAGGGGAAATGGGTGGTTCTTATATGGCATGGGCATGTGACATACCCAGCCAATGACACAAGCTCTTGTGTGCAAAAAGTGCACTTTGCTCTATGTGTGCTGATTGGCTGACAGACTGGACCACCCACACTAAGTGCAGGAAAGAAAAATAAAAAGGAGATCTGCACTTATTTGACCACAGACCTCTTCCCAGCTTCCCCTCCCGCTATTTCTAGACACTGAGACTCATAATAACATTGAACAAAAGAATTACTGTGAAAAGTCAGTAACGCTTTTGGTCAACGAACAGTTATCGAACATAACCTCGAATTACTGAATTTTTAGCAAATCGTTCGCGTTCGTCGAACCACTCGAACATAGCCCAATAAAGGTCGAATATGAAATTGGCGAACATGTTTGATCGAACTTTGCTCATATCTAGTAACAAAAAGCATATTGGGTATGAGATTCCTATAAATCCCATTTCCTTTGATGGAATTGTAAACATCTGACTGCTGTGATTGCCAACAAAGGTTTTGCCATCAATACTTCTTTCTCTCTTCAAATTGCAAATACCGTATATACTCGTGTATAAGCCGACCCGTGTATAAGCCGACCCCTCTACTTTTGCCCCCAAAAGCTGGTAAAAGTTATTGACTCGCGTATAAGCCTAGGGTATGAAATGCAGCAGACCCCCATCCTATTATATAGCCCCCCGTCACTGGTATGTAGCACCCCTCAGTAATGGTATACAGCCCCCTCAGCAGTGGTATTATACAGGCCCCTCAGCAGTGGTATACAGGCCCCTATGCAGTGGTATACAGGCCCCTGTGCAGTGGTATACAGGCCCCCAGTGGTGGTATACTGGCCCCCAGCAGTAGTATACAGGCCCCCAGTGGTGGTATACTGGCCCCCAGCAGTAGTATACAGGCCCCCAGTGGTGGTATACTGGCCCCCAACAGTAGTATACAGGACCCCAACATTAGTATACAGGCCCCCAGTGGTGGTATACTGGCCCCCAACAGTAGTATACAGGCCCCCAGTGGTGGTATACTGGCCCCCAACAGTAGTATACAGGCCCCCAGTGGTGGTATACTTGCCCCCAACAGTAGTATACAGGCCCCCAGTGGTGGTATACTGGCCCCCAACAGTAACACACAGCCCCCCCTCCTTAGTATGTCCCCCCCAGGCTGCGGCACCTGTTCAAATAACAAACCTTTCATAGATCACCTTTCCGGCGCAGCTCCTCCGCTTCTCCGGTCCCGGCTTCTTCTTCCTGCTTGTGCCGGCTTCTAGTGCTGTGACCGGGCGCAGGAGATGACGTTATCTCCTGTGCCCGGTCACATGACACCGGCACAAGCAGGAAGAAGCCGGGACCGGAGGTGCTGAGGAGCTGCGCCGGAAAGGTGATGTATGAAAGGTTTGTTATTTGAACAGGTGCCGCAGCCTGGGGGAGACATACTAAGGAGGGGGGGCTGTGTGTTACTGCTGGGGGCCAGTGTAGTGCAATATGCACGGCATTCCCCCGCCGCTGATGGACGGGGGATGCCGTGCATATTCATTACACTAATGAGGCGGCCCCACGTGACCGCCTGCGGTCACTGCGGCCCCCTCCTGCCTCCACCAGCCACCGGTCACTACTCCCCCCCCACAGCATACCGAGTGACTCGCGTATAAGCCGAGGGGGGGACTTTTCAGCCCAATTTTTGGGCTGAAAAACTCGGCTTATACGCGAGTATATACGGTACATTCAAGGAGGACCTGTCACCAAACCAGGCATGGTGATCTAATTACAGCACTGGATGCAGCATGTCTGCAGCATCCAGGCAAGGGGTCCCGCAGCCCTTGAGCCGCCCTGTACCCCGAGTAAATACACTTAGAAAACTTACATCCTGCAGCCATAAAGGAGGTGGCCAGAGGCTGGAGCCGAAGGGCAGATTCACACCCACTGTAAGTGTAATCTGCCCACCACTGCCAATCATTCTCTCCCTCTTCTCCAGCATTAAACAGAGGGTTTTTTTTTTCAGAACTTGCTGTTTGGCCCCGCCCCTCAGGGGACGGGGCCAAACAGCAAGTTCTGAAGAAAAAAAACAAAAAAATGCTGTTTAATGCTGGAGAAGAGGGAGAGAATGATTGGCAGCTGTGCGCAGATTATACATACAGGGGGTGTGAATCTGCCCTTCGGCTCCAGCCTCTAGCCACCTCCTTTATAGCTGCAGGATGTAAGTTTTCTAAGTGTATTTACTCGGGGTACAGGGCGGCTCAAGGGCTGCGGGACCCCTTGCCTGGATGCTGCAGACATGCTGTAATTAGATCACCATGCCTGGTTTGGTGACAGGTCCTCTTTAAATAATTTAGACAATGTGATTTTCTGGATTTTATTTTTGATATTCTACCTCTCACTGTTAAAATTAACCTCCCCTTAAAATTATAGACTGTTCATGTCTTTGTCAGTGGGCAAACTCATGGCCACTTTACACGTCCCAACATCGTTTCAATATTGTATACAACGGCGCTAATTTTTTTGGATGAAATCCAAGATCGCAATAGAGATGTTACACAGGACAATATCGGCAGGCAACACAACTGCGATGTATACGCCCCCTCGTACGAGAGATGCAGGAACGACCATTTAACATGGGAGTGAATAGGGGAAGTTGCTCTCCAAGTCGTTGATGGGCTGTCACACAGAACGATCCTGCCAGATCGTCCATCCAATATCGGGCAGTTGGAGAGCCTGCTCATTTCTCCCCCGATATCGTTTTGGCATCGTTCTTGCATCGAATTGCACATTCACACCACACAACGCATGAACGATATCGGAGCCAACACACGAACCACGTGACTTTTTATCGAAGTTGGACGACGATATCGCGACGTGTAAAGTGGCCATTACAAAATCAGCAAAGGATCAAATACTTATTTCCTGGACTGTATGTAAAAAGCCCCATCCAGCTCTTAACCACTTTTTATCATTTTAAGGAATTTAGTGCATGATCAATGCATTATCTAGGGTGCCAATCTATCACCATGCACATTAACTTGGTTCAATCTTGCAAAACTTGCTCTAGTGGCAAACGTGAATTCATTGTAATAGCTCGGCCACATAAGAAAAAAAAAAAACACCTTATACTTACCTCCTGGACTGGCTTTTATTCTGCAATGTCAGGGCTTTACTCCTGGTGATTACATAACATTGTTGTGGCATGTGATCGCTGGTCAGCTCCAGCCGTCACTATCCTGTTAGAGCAAGAGACTCCCTCTCTGACTTGATTAGGCAATTTTTACCTGCATATCAGATGAAAAATAGACTTTTTTTCCTACGGTAAAAATAAACCCTACAACTTATGAACATGCCTTAAGGCTATAATAAATATGCGAAAAAAACAAACCCAACTAGAATTCATGCATGTGAATTTGACCTAACGCTTTACTTTGGAAGGTCAGGCAATGCTAGATTCTTGTAAATAAATGGGAGCATATGAATAACATGTTTTTTTTTTCATTTCTTTTTTTACAGTGTTTCTTTGAAAGAATTATGTGAAACTGACCCAGTTGCATTGGCCTTTGAACAGCTAAAATCGATGTATAATCAGAAACTGAACGTAGCGTGGGAAATCTAAGCATCAGATCACTATATTTCAACCAGGAATCACTTTAAGGTTTACAATTTAAAAAAGAAAAGTTAAAAAATTGTACAAATGTAATAAACTATCTAATAAAAATGATGAATGGGCACATAATAATTGCTTAAGAAATTGAAAAAAAGTGTTTACAAGACCAATAGACAATAAGTTTTATCAGTCGCTCAGATTAGCAATTTGTCAGCTCAGCATGAAGATTATTTTAAACTTTTTTTATAATTATATGCTAGTCTCAAGAGTGCGTCATTGGGGATTATTTACATTTGTAATAAAGCAATTACCAGATACCAGCGTTTTGTATTGTATTTGAGTTCTTTTCCATCTACTAACCTCTTCCTGACATTGGACATATCAGTATACCCTATTTTGCAGTGGGATTCTGCAGATGGACGTACAAGGATGTCCAAGGGATCATGCAAACACACAAGCAGATCCTGCACTGAAGCAGTGTCGGGGCTTGCTGGGGTGGTGGTCACCGTAGGCTAGTACTGTGATGGGTCCATCTCAGCATGCTACATTAAATTGAAAGTGTTTGTGTGGATGCTGACAATCTACTTTTAGTACCTTCAGGCTAGACATGCTGGACTCCTTACCTAGTCCATAGGAATCACAGATTAGGATAACAGACACATTCTTAAAAACCAAAGCAATCTTACTGTAAACATCATGAATGAACATTAGACAGCAGGCAGTACACTTTAGTTCTTTTGTGCTGCACAAAGGCACAGTGTTTATAGAAAAAATTTGAATCCGGCTCAACAGGAATGGATTTTCTTTTTCTTTTCTTTTTCACTAAAGATGGTGCACATAAAAGAAAAAAATTACATGGTCGATATGACCCAGTTGACGCGTTTCAACTGCATTAATCTATCTAACTCAAGACTCATCTTTATTGAAAAATAAAAGAGAAAGAAAATCCATTCCTGTTGAGCCGGTTTCCAATTTTTTCTATTAACATTGACGAAAGGTCAAGCAAGGCCAGTGTCCGAGCCCCAGGTGAAAGAGCAAAGAGCAGTCGTGTAAGCGGAAACCGATTCTTATACAGAAAAATGAATAAAGTAAAATTAATTTCAGCTCACCATGGTGGCCGTTTAGGATGCTCAGGATGGGTGTAGCCCAGTCCAGGTTAAGCACAGCTATATCCAAACAAGAAAAGCGTTTCCTGCAAGCATTGAAGGAACAGTAATAGATGTTTTTTGCAAAAAAACTCTTCAATATTTAATGACTCCAAAAATGCTACACGTATAGACAAAAAATCAACCTCTCACCCCACCTAAAAGTATGCGTTTTGGCAGATGTCTTCTTCAAGTTGTAGAAAGGCATCTGCCGAAACATGTACTTTTTGGGGGGGGGTGAGGAGTTGATTTTTTGTCTATATGTGTAACATTTTTGGAGGCATTAAATATTGAAGAGAAACACTCTTCTTGCTTGGATTCTTATACAGAGACACAATCTTTATGGTTACTAGTGACTGCTTAATACTTATGGATGTTTTCTTTGCTAGGCAGTTGAATTTGACTACTTCTCTTATGTACAGAACCACGGACAGTGATTCCTTGCAGGAGAACGCTCACAAAGGCTCTTTCCTCCCTTTGTGCTGCTTGGGCCGCAGATGGGCATCACTGTAATGTTAAATCTGTGATCACCTGGGGTTTAATAGGGAACAGTTAAGGATCCCAAAAAAAACGGCTCTTTTTGGTGAGCGGAGCCATGAGAGCTGGATCACCAAAAAGAGCTGGACTGCGCATCACTATTCTTCAGCTTTTCCACACAATACCAATATTGGACTCCTGCATAGCTCTCTCTTGGCTGGCAGACTCCTGAATTAAGCTAAAATTGAGTTTGACTCCTCTCAGTCTAGGGACTGGCCCCTCCCTCTGTGAGCTCATCCCAGCCTTAACTCTGTCTGTTTCTGCAATCAGTCTGAGCAGAACTTCACCTTTCACCTACATTCTTACATATACAGTGCCTTGAGAAAGTATTTGGCACCCTTGAACTTTTCAACCTTTTGCCACATATCAGGCTTCAAACATAAAGATATAAATTTTAATTTTTTTGTGAAGAATCAACAACAAGTGGGACACAATCGTGAAGTGGAAGGAAATTTATTGGATACTTTAAACTTTTTTTAAATAAATAAAAGCTGAAAAGTGGGACGTGCAATATTATTCGGCCCCTTTACTTTCAGTGCAGCAAACTCACTCCAGAAGTTCAGTGAGGATCTCTGAATGATCCAATGTTGTCCTAAATGACTGGTAATGATAAATAGAATCCACCTGTGTGTAATGAAGTCTCCGAATAAATGCACCTGCTCTGTGATAGTCTCAGGGTTCCGTTTCAAGTGCAGAGAGCATCATGAATACCAAGGAACACACCAGGCAGGTCCGAGATACTGTTGTGAAGTTTAAATCCGGATTTGGATACAAAAAGATTTCCTTAGTTTTAAACATCTCAAGGAGCACTGTGCAAGTGATCATATTGAAATGGAAGGAGTATCAGACCACTGCAAATCTACCAAGACTCGGCCGTCCCCCTAAACTTTCATCTCGAACAAGAAGGAAACTGATCAGAGATGCAGCCAAAAGGCCCATGATCACTCTGGATGAACTGCAGAGATCTACAGCTGAGGTGGGTGAGTCTGTCCATAGGACAGCAATCAGTCGTTCACTGCACAAATCTGGCCTTTATGGAAGAGTGACAAGAAGAAAGCCATTTCTAAAAGATATCCATAAAAAGTCTTGTTTGAAATCTGCCACAAGCCACCTGGGAGACACACCAAACATGTGGAATAAGGTGCTTTGGTCAGATAAAGCCAAAATCTAACTTTTTGGCCACAATGCAAAACGATATGTTTGGTGCAAAAGCAACACAGCTCATCACCCTCAAAACACCATCCTCACTGTCAAACATGGTGGTTGCAGCATCATTGTTTGGGCCTGCTTTTCTTCAGCAGGGACAGGGAAGATGGTTAAAATTGATGGGAAGATGGACGGAGGCAAATACAGGACCATTCTGGAAGAAAACATGTTGGAGTCTGCAAAAGACCTGAGACTGGGATGAAGATTTATCTTCCAACAAGACAATGATCCCAAACATAAAGCAAAATCTGCAATAGAATGGTTCAAAAATAAACATATCCAGGGGTTAAAATGGCCAAGTCGAAGTCGAGACCTGAATCCAATCGAGAATCTGTGGAAAGAGCTGAAAACTGCTGTTCACAAACGCTCTCCATGCAACCTCACTGAGCTCGAGCTGTTTTGCAAGGAAGAATGGGCAAGAATTTCAGTCTCTCGATGTGCAAAACTGATAGAAATTTACCCCAAGCGACTTGCAGCTGTAATCGCAGCAAAAGGTGGCGCTACAAAGTATTAACTCAAGGGGGCCGAATAATATTGCACGCCCCACTTTTCAGTTTTTTATTTGTTAAAAAAAGTTTAAAATATGCAATAAATTTTGCTCCACTTCACGATTGTGTTGTTAATTTTTCACAAAAATATTAGAATTTATATCTTTATGTCTGATGCATGAAATGTGGCAAAAGGTTGAAAAGTTCAAGGGGGCCAAATACTTTTATAAGGCACTGTAGCTTGCCTTATATCATCACATAACCAACACTGCTATATCTACACATTACATCCCACCGTATTTATACAGTTGAAACCAGACGTTTACATGCACTATATAAAAAGACACATATGCATGTTTTTCTCACTATCTGACACTAATCAGAATAAAGCTTTCCCATTTTAGGTCAATTACCATAATTATTAATGTTAGTGCCAGAATAATGAAAGAGAATGTTTTAAGGCATCTTTATTACTTTCTGCAATGTCACAAGTTTACATGCATCTCATTAGTATTTGGTACCATTGCCCTTAAGCTGTATGACGTGGATCAAACGTTTTGAATATCCTTCCACAAGCTTCTCACGGTGGTTGGTAGGAATTTGGACCCATTCCTCCTGACCAGGGGCTGGCTGGAGCCTCCATCCCTGGGTGGCAGATTTGCCCTGCCGGCCCTGATTTGAGAAGCGGGGGGGGGGGTGGTTGTGCTGTCAGGTCTGACTTGAGAAGCGGGGGGGGGGGGGTGCTGTCAGGTCTGACTTGAGAAGCGGGGGGGGGGGGGGGGGTCTGTCGGCCCTTACCTGATCAGAGACTTCCAGCGTCACAGAGCAACTCCCGTGGCCGGGCCGTCTCGCGTCATGTGCCGGCCGCAAAGCGACGCCCGCGGCCGGCCCGTTTCTATAGGGGGCGGCCCTAGATGTGGACTATACCACCAGCCCAGGGGGCACTTGCCCCCCTGCCACCTGGGCCAGCCCGCCCCTGCTCCTGACAGAACTGGTGTAACTTAGCCATGTTTGTAGGTTGCCTTGCTTGCATCTGCCTTCTCAGCTTTGCATATCAATTTTCAATAGGATTCAGATCAGAGCTTTGTGATGGCCATTCCAAACTTTGACTTTGCTATCCTTAACCCCTTCCTGACTCATTACGTTTTACAACATCATGGGTCGGGAGCCCGCCTTTGATGTGAGCTCCAGCGCTGAGCTCACATCATTCACCCGACATCTCAGCTGCTATAAAATGCGATAGCATAAAACATAAAAACAGCATATCCACTCAAAATTGGTATAATTAGAAATGTCAGCTCATGTCACACAAAATAAGTCACCACACAGCCCCAGATCCCGAAACATGAGAACGCTATGGATTGCAGAACATGGCCCAAAAAGTGTGATTCTTATTTTTTTCAAACCTCTGAATTTTTTGTCACGACTTAAAGCGAACCTGTCACCCCCTCCAGGCAACTAAAAATAACATAGCCACCTTCTGCAGCACTGAGGCTGCAGTCTCAGAAGGTGTCTATAGCATTTATGCTCCCTTGATTCACTGAAATAAAGACTTATATAAGATCTGTTTCAAACCAGATCCAAGACCGGGAGGTGGGTTTTCAAGTGTCTGTCTCCCTCCTCTGTGGTGTCAGTTATCCCTCTCTGCTCTCTGTGCACCGCCTCCAGGGCCATCTCCCTGCATTACAGAGCTTTGTCAGCTCTGCTACAGGGTTTCCTGATGAAGGTGCCAGGATAGGCGCCGAAACGCGTTGGTGAATAAAGGAGATCTTTGCTTTGGAACCTTGCCTTCCTTGTGACTTCTTGGAGACATCCATTCCTTGGGATTCCATTGAGGCAGCAGCGCGGACCGTGACACACCATCTTCCCTATATAGGATTGCTCAAATTCGGCCTGCACAGCTGTCCACAACTCTTCAGCTGGGTGACTGCATTCTCCATTTTAATTTCAACATTGCCTAATAGTGGTGAGCCATGGTTGCACAGTACAGAGGTGAGGGGGATTCTCCCTGCACTGTTGGAACATCAAGGGAGAGGTTGAGGGCTCAGGTAGAGGCTCTGTTGGAGTTGGAGGTGGCAGAAGCAGTAGAGGAGGTGGTAGGTACAGAGGTTTGTCATGACTTGTGGAATAGCCCCTTCCCCGTCTGCCCCCACAGCCACCAGAGTCACCCAGTGCCTAGTCAGCAAGATGTAGTGCCCGTGGCCATTCTTGCTCGTCCAGTTGTCAGTGGTGAAATGCACCCTGCCAGTTTTTCAAGGAACGGGTAATGTTATCTGCGACATGTTGGTGAGGCGCAGGCACAGCTTTCTTAAAGAAGTAATGGCGACTGGGCACCTGGTATTGGGGGAATGCAACGGCCATCAGTTTTTGGAAAACATCTGTATCCACCAGGCAGAAAGTTAGGATTTCCGTGGCCAACAGATTGGATATGGTGAAATTCAAGCTCTGAGCTTTGGCATATATAGGATGAAATAATATTTTACGTAATCACAACTGCAGGACCTGGCTGGCTGTTGTGGTGAGAGAGGGTGGAATAGGGTTTACATGACAACCTGGTGGACTGTAAGGGAGGTGCAGGCGAGGATATTATAGTGGATTTAGAAAGATGTGGTGTGCTCGGTGTTTAAAATTTGTCAAAAACAGCTTGCATATACACTTTTTCCCCAACAACTTTGCTCCTCTCGATCCATAAGCCACCCGTAATTTTCCTTCATCATTCAGCCTATATGATGGGACTTGAACAACAAAAATACTTTGAGTATATCATGCAAATAAGAAATACAGTTTTTATTAAATATAACAAAAGTTAAAACATACATTTAATAAAATTAAAGGTCGCTGACTGTTGTGCAAGGACATCAACAAAATAACAAAAAGATACTGTAGGCGCTAATATTTATCAATACCCTAATTGCAGCCACAATAATTAAAAATTAGAGGGACCAATATACTGTATAGAGAAGTCAGGCTACCAAGAAATACTTAACCCTGCTGTTATGTTCGGTCAAAAATGACCAAATTTGAAATTTAATATTTTAAATATTCATTATGTGGTTCTGAAACTTGTAGTTAATTTTTTCCTCATTTGAGGGGTTCTTTCTTTTTTACACCTGTACTGTTCAGTCAGAAATGACCAATCCAGCCATTTTTTGAGTAAAATAAAGGAGTTATAAACCAAACACCCCGACCTCCCCATAGCCAGTAGGAGGCAAACACCTTCCAAATTTATATTGCATTTGGTCAATCTCTGATAGACATGGCATATATACAGTTAGGGCCAGAAATATTTGGACAGTGACACAAGTTTTGTTATTTTAGCTGTTTACAAAAACATGTTCAGAAATACAATTATATATATAATATGGGCTGAAAGTGCACACTCCCAGCTGCAATATGAGAGTTTCCACATCCAAATCGGAGAAAGGGTTTAGGAATCATAGCTCTGTAATGCATAGCCTCCTCTTTTTCAAGGGACCAAAAGTAATTGGACAATGGACTCTAAGGGCTGCAATTAACTCTGAAGGCGTCTCCCTCGTTAACCTGTAATCAATGAAGTAGTTAAAAGGTCAGGGGTGGATTACAGGTGTGTGGTTTTGCATTTGGAAGTTGTTGCTGTGACCAGACAACATGCAGTCAAAGGAACTCTCAATTGAGGTGAAGCAGAACATCCTGAGGCTGAAAAAAAAGAAAAAATCTATCAGAGAGATAGCAAACATGCTTGGAGTAGCCAAATCAACAGTTGCGTACATTCTGAGAAAAAAGGAATTGACTGGTGAGCTTGGGAACTCTAAAAGGCCTGGGCGTCCACGGATGACAACAGTGGTGGATGATCGCCGCATACTTTTTTTGGTGAAGAAGAACCCATTCACAACATCAACTGAAGTCCAGAACACTCTCAGTGAAGTAGGTGTATCTGTCTCTAAGTCAACAGTAAAGAGAAGACTCCATGACAGTAAATACAAAGGGTTCACATCTAGATGCAAACCGTTCATCAATTCCAAAAATAGACAGGCCAGAGTTAAATTTGCTGAAAAACACCTCAAGAAGCCAGCTCAGTTCTGGAAAAGTATTCTATGGACAGATGAGACAAAGATCAACCTGTACCAGAATGATGGGAAGAAAAGAGTTTGGAGAAGAAAGGGAACGGCACATGATCCAAGGCACACCACATCCTCTGTAAAACATGGTGGAGGCAACGTGATGGCATGGGCATGCATGGCTTTCAATGGCACTGGGTCACTTGTGTTTATTGATGACATAACAGCAGACAAGAGTAGCCGGATGAATTCTGAAGTGTACCGGGATATACTTTCAGCCCAGATTCAGCCAAATGCTGCAAAGTTGATTGGACGGCGCTTCATAGTACAGATGGACAATGACCCCAAGCATACAGCCAAAGCTACCCAGGAGTTCATGAGTGGAAAAAAGTGGAACATTCTGCAATGGCCAAGTCAATCACCAGATCTTAACCCAATTGAGCATGCATTTCACTTGCTGAAATCCAGACTTAAGACGGAAAGACCCACAAACAAGCAAGACCTGAAGGCGGCGGCTGTAAAGGCCTGGCAAAGCATTAAGAAGGAGGAAACCCAGCGTTTGGTGATGTCCATGGGTTCCCGACTTAAGGCAGTGATTGCCTCCAAAGGATTCGCAACAAAATATTGAAAATAAAAATATTTTGTTTGGGTTATGTTTATTTGTCCAATTACTTTTGACCTCCTAAAATGTGGAGTGTTTGTAAAGAAATGTGTACAATTCCTACATTTTCTATCAGATATTTTTGTTCAACCCTTCAAATTAAACGTTACAATCTGCACTTGAATTCTGTTGTAGAGGTTTCATTTCAAATCCAATGTGGTGGCATGCAGAGCCCAACTCGCGAAAATTGTGTCACTGTCCAAATATTTCTGGCCCTAACTGTATGTTAATGCACTATATTTTGAGCACTATACATGGGAGTAATAGGTTGGGTCTTATAGCTTTCAGCTATGTAAGTTGAGTGATCTCCATGGATGTGTTAATAACCTTTTTTTAGATTTATGTTTGCGTAGCTCTACATATCTATTGAGATTTGTCTACCTTAGAGCAACAGATTACATAGGCTATTGTTGTGGGTTGTATTGTATAAGGGTGGCTTCAGACTTGCGTTCACCTCCACAGCGTCTTGCGGACGGCGAAAGCAAGCCGAGCACAAGCACCGCCCATCCCTGTGTTTAACATGGGGACGCACGGTGATGCGCTCGGCTGCGGATTTTCGTTGCCACCCATTCACTTCCGTGTGTGTTTTGTACACATGTGGATGCTTGCATACAAATCATACATTCTCGTCCGCACCATGAATGTGACATATTGCGTTCATGGTGAGGACGAGAATGTATGATTTGTAAGCAGTCATCCACACGCGTACAAATCACACATGGAGGCCTATCAGTGTGCACGCCCATCCGCAGCCAAACGCATCACCGTGCGTCCCCATGTTAAACATAGGGATGGGCGGTGCTTGTGCTTGGCTTGCTTTCGCTGTCCGCAAGACGCTGCGGAGGTGAACGCAAGTCTGAAGCCACCCTAAATCATTAGCCCTGCTGCCCCTTTTTGCAGTCACTAGCCAATGTTTCTGCTCATTGGTATATAACTGCCAGTATAGTTCGTGGTCTCTTTTTCTACTTATTGTGTATATCTGGAGCTACACAGGATATAGTTTACTATACACCATGTAACTGTTTATAAGTACGCATAAGATATACTAGACTACTGTAGAATCAAAATCTATATACAGCCCATGATATTAAACACTCCCTGACAGAAGTTATGTCGCTTATCCATGTTATCTAAATAAAAGCTTATAACCTAACGTTAAATTCATCCATTGGTTGTATAAGTCACTCTTTTTAAAGCTGAAACCCTCCGAAATTAGGTTTAGGTTAAGAAAATAAATTGGCATCAATGCTGAAATATTGATCATTTAATGAACACAGAATTGTCAGTTTTAGCATGACAAAAGTTTTGTCGCCTGGTCATATAATGCACCCAATCCTAGTTTACATCTTCACCTATGCTGAGTAAATGATTGGTTAATTAGTGGGTGTGTCTAAAAAGAAACCCAGCACCCCAGACCCTCAATTAATAATGTATATTATAATATTTATTTATTCATTTATATAGCGCTATTAATTCCATAGCACTTTACATACATCAGTAATGCTGTCCCTATTGAGGATCACAATCTAAACATCCTATCAGTATGTCTTTGCAATGTGGGAGGAAACCGGAGTGCCCGGAGGAAACCCACACAAACACGGGAAGAACATAAAAACTCCTTGCAGATGTTGTCCTTGGTGGATAGCACTGCTGTAAAGGCTGCAGTGCTTACCATTTGAGCCACCATGCTGCCCAAACTGCAACTTGAGCTCTGACAACATGCCAAAAATCCATCCTGCGACCAAAGCCTTGATTATCAAAAGGCTGAAGACGAGATCCACTGCAGAGGTGGCTGGCACCTTTAATGTGTCTCAGTGTCAAGCACAAAGAATTAAAAAAAAGATTTGAAGAGACTGGAGATGTGTTTGACAAGCCCAGGTCCGGCAGACCCCGCAAGACAACTGCTCAGGAGGAACGCTTGTTGATTAGAAAATCCAAAGCAAGCCCCTCTTCCACTGCAGCAGAGCGCCTGGTCACCTCAAGTCCCTGTGTCAACTAGAACAGTTTGTAGGATTCTGTCTCGAAATGGCCTCCATGGTTGAACCAGTGCCCAGAAGCCAGCACTAAACAAAAGGCAAATAAAAAAACGTTTGGCATTTGCAAAGTCCCACAGCAAGCTAAACAGATGGTCGCTGGAAAAGTAGCAGAAGGTGGATTTCTCTGATGAATCTTCAGTAGAATTACACCACAGCCGCCGCAAATACTGCAGGAGACCTGTTATGATCCGATGACCTAGGAGTAACATAAACAGACTTCACAGAAGTAGTTGGCAACCGTACTGACCGCAGTCCCTGACTAAATACCACAACTAGAAGTAGCAGTGGGATGTAACTAACCATGCCCTAGACATCTCGACACGGCCAGAGAACTAGCTACCCCTAAAGATGGAAACAGGAAAGTCTATCTTGCCTCACAGCAGAACCCCAAAAGAATAGCAAGCCCTCCACGGATATTGACTGGGAAACAGGAGAGGAAAAACACACACAGGCAGATAATAGAGTTTAGCAAAAGAGGCCACACTAGCTAGATAGTAAGGACAGGATGGAATACTATTGCGTTCAGTATTAAAATATTATCAAAAACCTCCAACAGCAGATAGTACCAAAAAATAACCCTGAGTCTGCTAAGACTCGCCGCCCTCTATATCTGCAGGAACATCTGTGAATCAAACTAAAATAAATAGATTCTAACACCAGCAGACCTGGAAGTTGCAGACAACAGTGAATAGCAGTTCATACCTAGAAAGAAAACTTCCTAACTGAGAGCAGGTAATCAAATATGCAGACTAAATATCAACCCACAACTCAGAGCAAGACAAGCAATAAGCAGATCCTCAAGCACACAACACGTGTGCCACAAAATAACAAAACACCATTCACTTAGCTTGCAAGGATTTATCAGAGCAGGAAGGAACCAGGGAGAGATGTGAAAACCTCCAGGAATAATTACAACTAGCAGAGATTGATCAGCTCCAACCACCTATATGCTCCAATCCGAAGCAGACTGCCAATCATCAGGATCAGCTGAAGAACTCTCCAAAACACAGCCAGCTGCATTACCAACAACAACCAAAGGAGGGAACTCACAACCAGAATTCTTCATCAATGAATTCACAACAGAGACCTACTGGAGCCCATATGGATCCAAAATACACCCAGTAAAGAGTTAAATTTGGTGGTGGAAAGATCATGGTCTGGGGTTACATTCAGTATGGGGGTGTGCGAAACATTTGCAAGGTGGAAGGCAATATCAATAGCCTAAAATATCAAGAAGTATTAACTACCTCTTATATTCCAAATCATAAAAGGGGTCAAATTCTGCAGCAGGATGATGCTCCATCTCATACATCCATCTCTACAACAAGGCAAAAAAGATCAAGGTGCTCAAGGACTGGCCAACCCAGTCACCAGACATGAACATCATTGAGCATGTTTGGGGTAGGATGAAAGAGGAAGCTTGGAAGACAAAAACAAAGAATCTAGATGGGAGGCATGTAAGACTGCATTCTTTCCTATTCCTCATGACTTCATTAATAAATTGTATGAATCATTGTTGAAGCACATGGATACAGTCCTTCAAGATTATGGAAGTCACACAAAATATTAAATATGACTAATAGCACCACAACTTCATTCACCAATGTTATGCAACATATATTTGTATTTTAAGTTAATTATTTGTTTGAAAATCACATTACTTTCTGTGGGTGACAAAACTTTTGTCTTGCCAAAGTCTGACCATTCTGTGTTCACTAAATAATCAATATTTCAGCATTGATGCGAATTTATTTTCTTAACCTAACTGTAATTTTTCAATTTTATGATCACTTAACCATTTCACCTTGTAAAGCTTGCCTCTCTCTGGACCACTATTACCTGTCCTGAATAATTAAAAATTATGTTTTTTTCACTTTGCATATATCGTGGGACTACAGTCACATTTTTTCCTTTTGGGTTGTACATACAACATCTTAGGTGGACAGATCAAAGGAGATAGACAGGACAGAAAAAATTACCCTCGGGAGGAAGGAGGACACAATAAAAGATTTTGGATTATGAGGCTCATAAGAAGTATGTCAGAACCATGTAAAGAAAAGCATTGGATATAGTGATTCCAGCATATCAAAAACTAGTCTGGAGGGCAGTAATTCAATGTAACTAGGCAAGGATTTGCACACACAGATCGCATCCCCAGTACTGTCAGACCAAACACCATAGTCCTAAAATGACTAAAAATGAGAAGTCACCCATACCTGATAAGTCAAAAAGTCCACCGGGCTCCAGAGGTCACCCCTACATGTTTCGTGCCTAGAGTGGCACTTCCTCCCCTGATGAAGCACTTTACATGGTTCTGACACACTTCTTATGAGCCTTATAACCCAAAATCCTTATTGTGTCCTCCTTCCTCCTGAGGGTCATTCTCTCAGTCCTCTCTCTCTCCTTTGACTTGTCCACCTAAGATTTTGTACCCAGTGTTTTTGTCATACCAATACTACAACCCCTGGCAAAAATTATGGAATCAACTGCCTCGGAGGATTTTCATTCAGTTGTTCAATGTTGTAGAAAAAAAGCAGGTCATAGACATGGCACTAAACTAAAGTCATTTCAAATGGCAACTCTCTGCCTTGAAGAAACACTAAAGGTACCATCACACGCAGCAATATTGCTTGCAGTTTCACTGGCAGTTTGTTGGTTGCAGTGAAATCATGGACACATTGCTCAATCTTGTTGCCGTGTACAAATGGAACAATGTGTCCATGATTTCACAGCAACCAGCAAATTGCCAGTGAAATTGCTAGCCATATTGCCGCGTTTGACGGTACCTTAAAGGAAATCAAGATAAAAAATGTGGTAGTCAGTAAGGGTAATTTTTTTCAGACCAAGCAGAGGGAAAAAATTATAGAATCACTCAATTTGAGGAAAAAAATACGGAATCATGAAAAACAAACACACAAAAGGACACTCCAATACATCACTAGTAGTGATGAGCGAGTACTAAAATGCTCGGGTGCTCGAAGCTCGGCCCGAGCATCCCAAGATACTTGTGTACTCGGCCCGAGTACCGAGCCCAATGTTATCCTATGGGAGACCCGAGTATTTTTCTGACATGACCCCCGGTAGCATGGAAAAACCCTAAAAATGTCACAAAAGTATCAGGACAGTGCTGAAAAGATATGGGAACACCATGGGGAAGACCCCTTGAAGCATTTCAGACCCCAAGCTCACTGATGTCAACAATGTTGTCAGACTATTACACCAGTTTTACGGACTGTCAAGAAAACTACAAAATGAAACCAAAACTGATTTTCATGGAAAAAATATTAAGGGCTCATATCCACTTGTGAGACAGAGTTGGTGTATGTTAGTTTTTTGGATTATATGAAAGATTTTTTTTTTTTAAATTGTGTGGCACTCCCATGCCCCTGGGAAGAGACGTAAATGAAGGCCTCTTTAAATAATGTGCCCATTATAAGGAAGTGTGTGTTTTGTAGCATTGCCCTAGGGCAGGGAAGCCAAAAATTGGGAGGCACTTCATTACCCCTGGATATAGGCGTGCATGATGGTCTTTTCCAAAAATGTGCCCATTTTAAGCAGGTGGGTCTTTTTTAGTATTGCCCTAGGCAGGGAAGCCAAAAATTTGGAGACACCAATATGCCCCTGGATAGAGGCGTGCATGAGGGCCTTTTAAAAAAATGTGGCCATTGTATGCAAGTGTATCTGCTGTAGTATTTTCCTAGGCAGGGAAGCCAAAGGTTTGGAGGCACCAAGATGCCCCTGCATAGAGGCGTGCATGAGGGCCTTTTCAAAAAATGAGCCTATTGTAAGCAAGTGTATCTGCTGTAGTATTTCCCTAGGCAGGGAAGCCAAAGGTTTGGAGGCACCAAGATGCCCCTGCATAGAGGCGTGCATGAGGGCCTTTTCAAAAAATGTGCCCATTGTAAGCAAGTGTGTCTTTTTTAGTATTGCCCTAGGCAGGGAAGCCAAAAATTTGGAGACACCAATATGCCCCTGGATAGAGGCGTGCATGAGGGCCTTTTTAAAAAATGTGGCCATTGTAAGCAAGTGTGTCTTTTTTAGTATTGCCCTAGCCAGGGAAGCCAAAGGTTTGGAGGCACCAAGATGCCCCTGCATAGAGGCGTGCATGAGGGCCTTTTCAAAAAATGTACCTATTGTAAGAATGTGTCTTTTTTAGTATTGCCCTAGGCAGGGAAGCCAAAAATTGGGAAGCAATAATATGCCACTGGATAGAGGCGTGCATGAGGGCCTTTTCAAAACATGTGCCCATTGTAAGCAAGTGTATCTGCTGTAGTATTTCTCTAGGCAGGGAAGCCAAAGGTTTGGAGGCACCAAGATGCCCCTCCATAGAGGCGTGCATGAGGGCCTTTTCAAAAAATGTGCCCATTGTAAGCAAGTGTGTCTTTTTTAGTATTGCCCTAGGCAGGGAAGCCAAAAATTGGGAGACACCAATATGCCCCTGGATAGAGGCGTGCATGAGGGCCTTTTCAAAAAAATGTGGCCATTGTATGCAAGTGGGTCTTTTAGTATTTCCCTAGGCAGGGAAGCCAAAAATTGGGAGGCAACAATATGCCACTGGATAGAGGTGTGCATGAGGGCCTCTTTAAATGATGTGCCCATTTTAAGCAAGTGGGTCTTTTGTAGTATTTCCCCTAGTCAGGGAAGCCAAAAATTGTGTAGCACTTCAATGCCCCTGGATAGAGACGTGTATGAGAGCCTTTTTAAATAATGTGCCCATTTTAAGCGTTTGGGTCTTTTGTAGGATTGCCATAGGCAGGGAAGCCAAAAATTGTGTAGCACTTCAATGCCCCTTCATAGAGGCGTGCATGAGGGCCTTTTTAAATGATGTGCCCATTGTAAGCAAGTGGGTCTTTTTTTTAGTATTGCCCTAGGCAGGGAAGCCAAAGGTTTGGAGGCACCAAGATGCCCCTGCATAGAGGCGTGCATGAGGGCCTTTTCAAAAAAAGTGCCCATTGTAAGCAAGTGGGTCTTTTAGTATTTCCCTAGGCAGGGAAGCCAAAAATTGGGAGGCAACAATATGCCACTGGATAGAGGTGTGCATGAGGGCCTCTTTAAATGATGTGCCCATTTTAAGCAAGTGGGTCTTTTGTAGTATTTCCCCTAGTCAGGGAAGCCAAAAATTGTGTAGCACTTCAATGCCCCTGGATAGAGACGTGTATGAGAGCCTTTTTCAATAATGTGCCTATTTGAAGCAAGTGGGTCTTTTGTAGGATTGCCATAGGCATGGAAGCCAAAAATGGGGAGGCATTGCGATGCCCCTGGGAAGAAACATGGAGGAGAGCCTCTAAAAAGTTTTCCCATTACAAAGGAGCGGGTCTCCTGTACTTGTAATGTCCATTCTGGAAGCATGGGCTAAAACATTTACCCCTGGGGGTATACATGAAACTAATGCCTAACTTTAGAACGGTTAGGTGCATCATCATCATAAATATGATGTAAAAAAATTATGGTTTTGTGGCATCATGAACCACGGTCACACTGACTATATGATGGTGGCGGATGAGGAGAAGGAGGAGCAGTACAGCAAGTAGCCAAATACATGAAGTCTGTACCGATGTGTGGGTGTGCGGAGGTGCATGGGAATCTACCGGCACAAAATGTAAATTCCGCTATCATTTGGTGGTGGTCTGGTGAAGTCAGGCCCAATCCAGCCCTTGTTCATCTTGATTAAAGTCAGCCTATCAGCATTTTCAGTTGACAGGCGGGTGCGTTTATCTGTAATGATTCCACCTGCGGCACTAAAAACACGCTCTGACAAAACGCTAGCGGCAGGGCAGGCCAGGACTTCCAAGGCGTAGAGAGCCAATTCCTGCCACGTGTCCAGCTTGGATACCCAATAATTATAAGGCTCAGAGGAGTCTAGGAGCACTTTAGTACGATCAGCAAGGTACTGCCTCAGCATCTTTGCAAACTTTGCATTCCTTGTGACACTACCCCGCACCTCAGGGCCTGTGGTACGGGAGGTGCTGAGAAAAGTGTCCCATATCTTTGAGAGTGTTCCCCTACCTCTGCTGGATTGGACTTGTGCCTCTCTCTGCCGGACACCTTGGTTGTCCACTGAATCGTGACCTCTGCCGCTGGCGTTTTCAGAAGGGAATTTTTTTAATAATTCCGCCACTAGGGCCTTCTGGTACTGCAGCATTTTTGTAGACCTCTCCGCTTCGGGAATAAGAGAAAAAAAGTTCTCTTTGTAGCGTGGGTCTAAAAGTGTCACCAACCAGTAATGAGTGTCCGTCAAGATCTTGATAACACGAGGGTCACGATACAGGCAGCGTAACAAAGTCAGCCATGTGCACCAGACTGTTAACAGTCAAGACTTCTGGGTCCTCACCAACAGCATGACTGGCCATGCTGACCTCCTCCTCTCCCCTGTCCTCTGGCCATCCACGCTCAACCGACGGTCTGACGGTTGTGCATGTATTACCGTCAATTCCGAATGAAAGTAGCTCCATTTCTTCATCCTCCTCCTCCTCGTCATAGTTTTCCAATGCACGTTGGGATGAGATGAGGCTGGGCTGTTTGTAATCACCCAGTACGGTTTCTTGCTGCAACTCATCCTGCTCCACCTGCAATGCATCGTCTTTGATTTTGAGCAGAGAGCGTTTTAGAAGACAGAGAAGCGGGATGGTGACGCTAATGATGGCGTTATCGCCGCTCACCATCTTGGTGGAGTCCTCAAGGTTTTGGAGGACGGTACATATGTCGGACATCCATGTCCACTCCTGAGGTCTTATGTGTGGAGTTTGAACCGTATACCGACGGCCTAGTTGATGCTGGTACTCAACAACTGCCCTCTTCTGCTCACAAATCCTGACCAACATGTGCAGTGTGGAATTCCAACGCGTGGGGACATCACACACCAGTCTGTGAGCCGGAAGCTGCAAACGCCGCTGAAAGCCAGCAAGGCAGGCAATAGCAGTAGGTGACTTTCTGAAATGGGCACACAGGCGGTGTACTTTGACGAGCAGATCAGACAGCTCCAGGTAGGATTTAATAAACTGCTGAACCACGAGGTTGAACACATGGGCCACGCATGGAACATGTGTCAGCTCACCTCGCCTCAGAGCTGCCACAAGGTTCCGGCCATTGTCACACACGACCATGCCTGGCTGTAGGTTCAGCGGTGTGAGCCAGTGATCTGCCTGCTATTTCAGAGCTGTCCACAACTCTTCAGCGTTGTGGGGTTTGTCACCTATGCATATTAGCTTCAGCACAGCCTGTTGCCACTTAGCCGAGGCAGTGCTGCAGTGCTTCCAGCTTGGGACTGGTGTGGAGGGTGAAGTGGAGGAAGAGGAGGAGGAGGAGGCTGAGGAGCATGACGTGCCAGAGCTGTACACTGTGGGTGAAACCCTGACTGAGTTAGGGCCTGCAATCCTCGGTGTCGGAAGGACGTGTTCCTTCCCAAGGTCAGACTGGGTCCCGGCTTCCAAAAATTTAACCCAGTGTGCCGTCAGTGAGATGTATCAGCCCTGCCCGCAAACACTTGTCCACGTGTCCGTGGTTAGGTGGACTTTGCCTGAAACTGTGTTGTTAAGGGCATGTATGATGTTTTGTGACACGTGCTTATGTAATGCGGGGATGGCACACCGGGAAAACTAGTGGCGGCTGGGGACCGAGTAACGTGGAACAGCCACCGCCATCAGGTTGCGGAATGCTTCCGTCTCCACCAGCCTAAAAGGCAACATTTCCAGCGCAAGCAGTCACGAAATGTGTGCATTTAGAACTGTGGCATGTGGGGCATTGGCAGCGTATTTGCGCCTGCGTTCCAAAGATTGTGGTATGGATAACTGAACGCTGCGCTGGGACAAGAACGTGGCTGATGATGGTGCTACTTCTGCTTGTGCAAGTACAGGTGAAGGACAGGAGGCATCTTCGCCTGCAGTATGGACAGGGGATTGGCTTGCACGCACAACAGTGGAAGACGCAGTGGTGTCATCCGCAGACAATGCTCCTGTACTCTGTTGTACATCCCACAAAGTCGGGTGCTTTGCTGCCATGTGCCTGATCATGCTGGTGGTGGTCAGGCTGCTAGTTTTGCTACCCCTGCTGATGCTGGCATGGCAGGTGTTGCAAATGGTCTTTTTCGAATTATTTGCAGACACCTTAAAAAACAGCCAGACTCGGGAAGACCTAGCAGTTGTACTGGCAACATCACTCGTGTTGTTGTTCCGGGGAACAGTTGCCTGCCTTCTGCCTGCGGACACCACCCTGCTTCTTATGGCCTGTTGTGATGCTACGCCTGTGCACTGCTGTCCTCGCTCTGCATGTCCTCCTGCCAGGTTGGGTCAGTTACTGGATCATCCACCACGTCGTATTCCACTTCTGCACCCTGGTCCTCCTCCTGACTTTCTGGCAATTGTGTCTCATCATAGTCCACCTCTTGTTGAGACACGTTCCCACCGTTGCCTTCGTGAGACCGTGGCTGCTCAAATATTGGGCATCGGTACACACGATCTCCTCATGACCCACTTCAACTGGAGCTGGCGAGAGGCCAGAATCTACGAATGGATAAGTGAACAGCTCTTCAGAGTGTCCAAGTTTGGGATCAGTTATGTCCGGGTCCGGGCACTCGGCATGGTGGGAGGAAGGAGGATCAGGGTGTGGAATGTGCAGTCCAATCTCACGGCTACTGACACTTGACCGTGTGGAAGACAGGGTATTTGTGGTGGTGCCAAACTGACTGGAAGCATTATCCGCTATCCAACTAACAACCTGTTGACACTGGTCTTGGTTTAATAGTGGAGTACTGCTGCGTTCACCTAGAAATTGGGACAAGAAAGTCGAGCGAGATGATTTGGGCGTTTGTCGTGGCGCAATTCGAGCTTGCATACGGGCTCGCCCTCTGCCTGCACCACCATCACGTCCAGTTCCTTGTCCCTTGCCACCGGACTTGTGCATTTTCAATGTGGTGCTGAATGCATACAGCTAAATTAGTGCAGACAAGAATAGGTTTTTAGCACGACCCTAAGTTTTTAAATTAAGGCCCTGCAGGTGGACTAGTCAGACACAAACGCTGACTACAATAGTGAGTCTCTTGGCGTATCCTAATATATGCTGCAACCGAGAGTAACAGCACTTAGATGCAAAATTAGTGCAGACAACAATAGGTTTTTAGCACGACCATAAGTTTTTAAATTAAGGCCCTGCAGGTAGACTAGTCAGACACAAACGCTGACTGCAATAGCGAGTCTTTTGGCGTATCCTAATTTATGCTGCAACAGAGAGTAACAGCACTTAGATGCAAAATTAGTGCAGACAAGAGTAGGTTTTTAGCACGAGGCTTTTGGTGTACCCTAATTAACGCTGCAACCTACAGTAGCAGCACTTAGATGCAAAATTAGTGCAGACAAGAGTACGTTTTTAGCACAAGGCTTTTGGTGTACCCTAATTAACGCTGCAACCTACAGTAGCAGCAATTAGATGCTAAATTAGTGCAGACAAGAGTTGGTTTTTGGTGTACCCTAATTTGAGCTAAAACCTACTCCTGCCTATAGTGAGCTAAATAAATCCCTAAAAGCACAGTTTTTGGGATGGATGAGCCTGGAAATCAGCCCCAGATGCGATGCAGGCTGGTATACTGGCACAGTGAAGTTTGGTATATACCCTGCCTCCCTGTATACTCCTCTATTAGTCCTACAGTAGCAGCACTTAGATTCAAAATTAGTGCAGACAAGAGTAGGTTTTTAGCACAAGGCTTTTGGTGTACCCTAATTAACGCTGCAACCTACAGTAGCAGCACTTAGATTCAAAATTAGTGCAGACAAGAGTAGGTTTTTAGCACGACCCTAAGTTTTGAAATTAAGGCCCTGCAGGTGGACTAGTCAGACAAAAACGCTGACTATAATAGCGAGTCTTTTGGTGTACCCTAATTAACGCTGCAACCTACAGTAGCAGCACTTAGGTGCCAAATTAGTGCAGGCAAGAGTAGGTTTTTAGCACGAGGCTTTTGGTGTACCCTAATTAACGCTGCAACCTACAGTAGCAGCAATTAGATGCTAAATTAGTGCAGACAAGAGTTGGTTTTTGGTGTACCCTAATTTGAGCTAAAACCTACTCCTGCCTATAGTGAGCTAAATAAATCCCTAAAAGCACAGTTTTTGGGATGGATGAGCCTGGAAACCAGCCCCAGATGCGATGCAGGCTGGTATACTGGCACAGTGAAGTTTGGTATATACCCTGCCTCCCTGTATACTCCTCTATTAGTCCTCAGAAGGACTGTTGTGGTAATAGACTGGCAGCCCTGTGCCTACACTAGCTGAAAGGACACAAATCTGTCCCTCAATCAGCAGCAGCTCTCCCTACACTGACTGTCTAATGGTGCAGAGTGACGAGCACAGCGCAGTCAGGTCTTATAAAGACCTGATCAAGCTGTGCGGCCAGCCAATCACTGTAATGCCACAACCAACATGGCTGTGGCATTACAGTGTCTGTCAGCCAATCCCTGCATGCGGGCTGGCTCTGTAAAGAGCGCCAACATGCAGGGAGGTGGACCCCGAGCATAGCAAGAGTATCGCGAGATTACTCGGTACTCGCCGAGTAC
The DNA here is from genome assembly GCA_033576535.1 of Allobates femoralis. Taxonomy (NCBI): domain Eukaryota; kingdom Metazoa; phylum Chordata; class Amphibia; order Anura; family Aromobatidae; genus Allobates; species Allobates femoralis. Next base: position 155,484,236 of record JARQOC010000003.1, read on the forward strand.
CCCGAGTATCGAGATATTCGTGTGGAGTACCGAGTAGTGACAAGCATACTCGCTCATCTCTAATCACTAGTATTTTGTTGCACCACCTCTGTCTTTTTTTTTTTTTAAACATCGCTTTTATTCGTTATAAATTACATGGGTTGCATATATAACAGCAAAAGTTTGTATGAACAGAATTAAATTACTTTTTTTCATGATGGATAAAAACACAACCAAGAACATAACCCCCACATCTTTCAGGAAAATCCCAAAACGAACGCTATAAAGAAAACCCCCGTCAGAGAGAAAAAATTATCCAAAAGACTATTCCCTTGCCCAACAGAATCGGGCATGTCAAACAAACAGCAAACAATTACTGGATAGCTACCGAAGCTATTCTAATCGTCACATCTTAACTTTTCCAACGAGCCACCTATGGCATACCATTCCGTTTGTCTATAGGACTTCATGAACGCTCTGATTTCTGAGACTGATAGAGCGTATTCAATGAAGGGTCTCCATTTTAGAAAGAATTTGGACGCTAATCTATTTGCATTCCTGAGAGTTCCAATGGGTTCAAGGGAGAGGATCCTTCTCAAGTTTTCAAGAAGTTTGTCTAACCCTGGGATAGCATGCCTGAGCCAGTGTTGTAATAGTAGCCTCTTTGCCACCATAGCTATTGTGTGGAGTAAAATATGTGGTCTGGCGAAACCTTTTTCATCCTCCTAGTAGTGGAACAGCCATAGCAGAGGATTCCGGCCCACGTCTCTACCGAACACTCCCGAAGCCCACTGCTCAACCTTAACCCAATATAATTGCGAAATCGCACAAGACCACATCCCATGTTCCAAATCCGTTTTATAGGTTGTACATTTGGGGCAATGAACCTATCTCCCCTGGTTGTCTGGTGTGGGTGGGATGTTAAATCCCTGAATAGACCCGTGTATGAGACGAAATTGGGAGTCTCTCCATCTTTCATTAGTGATGTATTTTCTCATTGTTGCCCACCCCTCAAGAATTTTGTGGGATAAGTCAGGGTCAATAATATGTTTTCTCCATTTAGTAAAAAGTTTTTCAGTACTTGCTGGGCTGAGAATGTTCTGTAAGGTTTTATAAAGATAAGATATAGATATGTCTCCCACCCCCAACTCCATCATATCATCCCACGATGAGTGGGTTAGCTCTTCTGAGATATCGGCTAGTCGGGACATAAGGGAATAACGAATTTGTTGACATTGTAAAACATGCATCCTGGGTAGTTCGTATTTTAACATAATTTCCTCTCCCGACAACCACCTCCTCTCCTCTTTGTGCATAAGATCGCCCATTGTTAGAATACCTTTTGATCTCCAAACCCTGAAGAAAGGATTCTCAAAGCCCAATTTGAAGACAGGAGAGGCCCAAAGATCGAGATTTTTGGAAATCTGCCATGAAAGGCCCATTTTTTTCCTTACAGATTTCCAGGTCATAATCGTGTCTCTGCAAATAGTAGTGCTTTTGATACTGGTCGGCAGTGATGAAAGAGGGGCATGCAGTAAAGATGACAGATTCCATGGCCTAGACAACTCTCCCTCCACCTCGACATCAGAGAATTTGTTGGTATTTTTGACCCAATCAAATACATGACGCAATAAACACGCGAGGTTGTAACCCCTAGTGTCTGGAAGCTGAATACCCCCCTCCCCTTTCGACCGCATGAGAGTGCTAATGGCAATTCTGGGTCTCTTGCCCCTACATAGAAATTTTGAAAAGGCTGCGTTTATCTTTCTGATGTCAACATGTTTAAGTAACAAGGTGATCGTCTGTAGGGGATAAAGCAATCTCGCAAAGCTTATCATCTTGATGACATGAGAGCGACCCAGCAAGGAAAGGGGCAGGTTCATCCAGCCAGCCAGCTCGATTTTAGATATGATTGGGGTGAATTTGAGTCTGTAAATCTGACCGGGAATTTTAGCTAGGTAGATCCCTAGATATTTAATGCTATCCTTAGCTATTTTTATCCCATAAAGTGAGTTAGATCTTGGACTATTTCTTGGATTGCCGTTACCTCTACTTATAAAGAGTATTTCGCATTTGTCTGTATTTAGACGGAACCCCGATGCTTTGCCCAGTCTCTCGATGTCGTTCAAAATAGAGGGGAGGTCTCTCTCCGGGTGTTGTACATATAGAATGATGTCATCAGCGAACATAGATAGCTTTATCTCCTTAGTTCCCACTTTCAGTCCCTCATAGTGATGTTGTGATTCCAAATATAATGCCAAGGGTTCAATTGCTAAATTAAACAGAAGGGGAGATAATGGGCAGCCCTGTCTTGTCCCCTTCTCTAAACTAAAGGTGTCCGAGAGGAAGCCCGGAAGACTAATGCAGGCTTTCGGGTTAGTATACAGGGATCCTATATACCCCGGAAAAGGACCATTTAACCCAATGATATCTAAGACCCGGCCCAGCCATGACCACCTCACATTATCAAACGCTTTTTCAGCATCTAGGGTGATCATAGCTGGACCCCCCCCCCTCTCCTTCTCTCCGCTTCCCCGTCACATCCGCTTTTCTTATATTAGTGACTGTCGAGCGCCCTTTGATAAATCCTGCTTGGTGAGGTGAAATTATTTTAGGGGGTATCTGAGATAACCTGTCAGCTAGTATTTTTGAAAGAAGTTTGAGGTCTTGATTAATAAGCGATATAGGTCTATAACTTGCCGGGTCAGTTGGTGTTTTATCTGGTTTAGGGATTAACTTAATATGGGCCATATTCATTCTGTCCGGAATCGGAGTACCACTAAGGAATTCGTTATATAGGTCTTTTAGTATAGGGGCAATTTGTTCCTTCAATGATTTAAAGAAAGCACCATTGAAGCCATCGGGTCCCGGAGCTTTGCCTGGATTAAGTGTTTTGTTTGCCAATTCAATCTCTTCTACTGATATGGGGCTGTTGAGGTATTGTTCATCTTCCTCCGTTAGTTTGGGTAAGTTAATTGACGAAAGCCACAATCCCTCCTCCCCCACCTCCGCCACTTCTTCCTTGTATAGTGAGGAATAGTATTTTCCCAGCACCTGAGCAATATCCTTTGGATCCGACCACAAGGTACCATATTTGTCTTTTATCTTTCCAATGGGGTTGTATGTTCGTCTCCCCTTCGCTAGTCTCGCCAACAGTCTACCTGCCTTGTCTCCAAACCTGTGCAGTTCAAGTTCTAATCTGCTTTTGTAAAAGTCTTCCCTCTTCCCGGCCCATAAATCAAATTCCTTTTTAGCTGAAAGCCAATTTTCTTTATCAATTTCCGACATAGTATTTTTGTATAAAGAGTAGGCCCCTCTTACTGTCATGCTGGCCTTAATATATTGTTCTTTGACTCTCTTTTTTTAATCTCATGGTGTAAGCCATGATGTTACCCTGTAAGACTGATTTTGCAGCCTCCCAATACAAACCCGGGTCCGAACGGTGTTCCCTATTATGGAATGTATATTCCGACCACCACTCCTTGAGACAGCTAATAAAGTTATCCTCACGAACCAGAGTATCAGGAAATCTCCAGAGAAAGTCAGTCCTCTTTTGGTGTGTGTCCCTTGTATCCAAAACCAGAGAACTATGGTCAGAGATGACCATATCCTCTACCGTGACCCCCACTACTCTCTGGAATAGCAAGGGTGAAGCAAAGAACATGTCCAATCTCGACCAGGACTTATGTGAGTGCGAATAATGGGTGAACTCTCTGTCAAGAGGATGTAATGTTGTCCAAGCATCAATGAAATTACAGTTATTAGAGAATTCCTCCAAAAAACTCGCCCTAGGGAGAGTCAAACCTCACAGACCATAGGAACCATGAGATCACTGTGCCTCCTATCCTCCTCCTCATTAAGGACCATGTTGAAGTCACCCCCCACTAGCCTGATGCCCTCCTGATCAGTCAAGAGTTGAGTTTGTATTGTCTGTAGAAAGGATTTTTGGGCCACATTAGGGGCATAAAGATTGTAAATGCTAAAGGTGTCTTTTTGCAGCTGAGTGGTCATGTGGACCAACCTGCCCTCTTGATCGGTGTTTGAAGACAGTACAGTGTGAGCTAAAGATTTATTAATCAAAATCAGAACTCCCACCTTTCTGTTGACAGCACTAGAACCATAGACCTCTCCCACCCACATCTTTCTAAGTCTAAAAAAATCCTCAGACGTCAGGTGGGTCTCCTGGAGTAACGCCACATCAACCTGGAGGCGTTTGAGATGCCGAAGAATCATCATGCGCTTAGCTGGGGAGCGCATCCCCCTAACATTCCACGAGACCCACCTAACCATCTCCACCGACTAAGCACTGGTTTATTAGGTGGCAGCTGAATTCTAGGCAGTTGCGTCTATAACGCTGGGAATATTCAGATATATTGGATGGCTGTTTGCTTTGGACGAAAAACAAGAAAATTAAAAGTAATAGAACAACACTAGGACCCTATCTCATACCCAACAATTTCCCCTCCCTTTTATGAACATCTCCCCTCCCCCCCTCCCCTGTGGCATAGCCTATTGACCTCTCTTTTTTCCTCTTAGGCATAGGGTATCTAAGACCCCTGCCCGCCACAAAAACCCGACATGTAAATACAATAGTAAAGTAGTTCAAATAACTCTTTTCAATCCCGAGCCCCTGCTTAGATATGCATAATAACTATTTCCGGTAATAATATGAGTCTCTCCACCTCCACTCAAAGTCATCACATCGCTACATACACATCGTCTGCGAGAAACGTCTCCTTAGCCCGAAGAGGAAGGGCAAGAGCCTGTTGTAGAGCAAAACCCTCTGGATAAACTTCAGAGAATTTCCAATAATTTATATCACTATATAATGAAGACAACGTTGCCCTCCTCCCTCTCTGCAGCAGGCGAAAGATGTCAGAGAGAGAGAGAGAGAGAAAAAAAAAAGGGGGGAAGGAAAAGGAGAATCATTGACCAATAGTTTGCAAAGATGGTGAAGAAGAGACCAAAGTTTTCTAAGTCACACTAAGTCGAGCAGCGGTCTCCATCATCCGCTTAGTTAGGATGGCCCGTCTTCTTCTTATTTCACCTGGACGAGGCGATTTGGCGTTGCTGTCTTGGTGTAGCTGATCTCGTCGTTCCTTCTTTCAGCGCGGTGTCAGAACGTAGTCTGTATGATCTGACGGAATCCTGTTCCTGGTCACGGTCACCCGTAGTAACGGGGACTCCGTCAGTAGTGTCGTCTGGTCGACTAGGACTGCTGGTATGAGAGCCGCCACTGCTAGGTGATTTATTGTTATTTCTCCTGATCACAGCCATCGCTTCTTCCGGATCTGTGAAGGATAGCATAGAGCCCTCTGGCGAACGGAATCTTAGGGTTGCTGGATAGTTCAATTGGAAGCGAGTATTTTTTTTTAATAAAGTGGTGCACACCTTGCTAAAGGCCCTTCTGCGTCTCGTCACCTCTATTGAGTAGTCCGCGAAAATTAATGCTTTATGACCCAATATCATCAGGGGGCACCTTTTGGCCTTATAGGCCCGCAGAATTTCCTCCTTGTCCCTGTCATTTAGATATTTAGCGATGGCGTGTTCGCCTCCCTGGCTTGTATAGATCTATTGTTCCCAGTCTCTTGAGGGGGGTCTCTGTGGGGGCCTATTCTGTGAGTGCGTTCCGTTTTACACCTATGTGATAGTCCTAGAGCTTTAGGAAGCTCTACTTCAAACACGTCCTCCAGCTGACCCAGAGATATAGATTCAGAAAAGCCCCCAACTTTTAGATTGTTCCTGCGTGCCCTGTTTTCAATATCATCCAGCTTGTTTAGGGTGTATGAAGCCTGTTTTTGAAGAGCCTGGACCTGACGTTCCAGTTCTACCACCCTATCCTCTGCTGTGGAGATCCTGGCTTCTGCATCTTGTAACCGCTGGTCATGGCGATCTATTTTATTATTTAACTCCTGGTTAGATGCCTCCACCAAATCAGCAACTGCTTGCTTGAAATCATCAGCCAAGTAAAGGGCTAGCTCCTTGGCTAAGGATTTATAATCCAGGAGCTGGTTCAGAGAGTTCTGGCTGTGAGTGGCCTTTTCCCTCATCTCCTCATCCCCTTTACACAGGTGCTGTAATGGTCGGGTGCTAGTATGATTACTTGCCAGATGCAGAGTGCTGCTGTTGCTGGCGGATTGTCTGCTGGTGTCCGTCTCCCTCTCCCCCACCACTGCCGGCAGGGACCTCTCATACCTCACCGCCTCCACTGTTATCAGATTGGCGCCATTTTCCTCTCCTCCTGGCAGACGGACCGCTCCGCTCAGCTCCCCCTTGCCGCCTCTAGTGACGAAGCGGTCCATAGTAGAAGACATCCCACTTCTACCGCCGCTCATAGTGAGGAGGTGGGCTGATTGCTGTTTCTAGATCAGCTTTACAGGTTGGAGCCTTGTCATGGACCATTTTCTACAACTTCCACCAAAGATTTTCAAGTGGATTGAGATCCGAACTATTTGCAGGCCATAACATTGACCTTGTGTTTTCTTTCAAGGAATGCTTTAACAGTTTTTGCTCTATGACAGGATGCATTATCATCTTGAAAAATGATTTCATCATCCCCAAACATCCTTTCAATTGATGGGATAAGAAAAGTGTCCAAAATACCAATGTAAACTTGGGCATTTATTGAAGATGTAATGACAGGCATCTCCCCAGTGCCTTTACCTGACATGCAGCCCCATATCATTAATGACTGTGGAAATTTGCATGTTCTCTTCATGCAGTCATCTTTATAAATCCCATTGGAACAACACCAAACAAAAGTTCCAGCATCATCACCTTGCCGAATGCAGATTCGCGATTCATCACTGAATATGACTTTCATCCAGTCATCCACAGTCCACGATTTCTTTTCCTTAGCCCTTGTTTTTTTTCGGTTTAGGTGTTAGTGATGACTTATGTTTAGCTTTTCTGTATGTAAATCCCATTTCCTTTAGGCGGTTTCTTAAGGTACCGTCACATGCGGCAATTTTGCTAGCAATTTCAATGGCAATTTGCTGGTTTCAGTGAAATCATGAAATTTCAGTGAAATCATCAATTTGCTGGTTTCAGTGAAAACATTGCTCTATTTTGTTGCTGTGTACAAATGGAACAATGTGTACATGATTTCACTGCAACCAGCAAATTGCCAGCGAAATTGCTAGCAAAATTGCCGCATGTGACGGTACCTTTACAGTTCGGTCACAGACATTGACTTCAGTTTCCTCCCATTCGTTCCTCATTTGTTTTGTTGTGCATTTACTGTTTTGGAGACATTTTGATTTAAGTCTCCGGTCTTGACGCTTTAATGTCTTCCTTGGTCTACCAGTATATTTGCCTTTAACAACCTTCCCATGTTTGGTCCAGATTTTAGACACAGCTGACTGTGAACAACCAACATCTTTTGCAACATTGCGTGTTGATTCACCCTCTTTTAAGAGTTTTATAATCCTCTCCTTTGTTTCAATTGACATCTCTCATGTTGGAGCCATGATTCATGTCAGTCCACTTGGTGCAACAGCTCTCCAAGGTGTGATCACTCCTTTTTAGATGCAGACTAACGAGCAGATTAGTGATGGGCGAGTCCTAAATTACTCGGAATCGCTTGACTATAGCGAGTCCGAGCCCGGGACTCGCTACTCGTTGCGAGTCTAGCGAGTCCAATGTTAATGAATGGGGAAGCGAGTAATAGCAAGTAATGTGCGATTTACAATTCGCAGATGTGTCTCGGAAGCTTCAGGCTCTATCTGCTAGGACTCGTTACTCTGCGAGTTTCCCAGCGTTTACTCACACAGTAACGAGTCCAATGCAAATCAATGGCAATCCTAGTTTTGTCAGAGACTCTGACAAAACTAGGGTTGCCATTGACTTGCATTGGACTCGTTACTGTGCAAGTAATCGCAGGGAAACTCGCACAGTAATGAGTCTGGCTGTCTGCTCTGTGCCCTCGGTCCTGCAGGCTGCCGCAGCTCCAGGGTCCTAGAGCCCGCCTGCTGCCTGATGTAGCAGAGCTGAGATTGTTCTCAGTCTGCTCATTCCCTGTACATAGACATCTATATCTATGCACAGGGGATGTAGCAGAGAGGACATCGCGTTTAAGGCCACTTCACACACACAGATATCTGAGTCCAATATCTGAACAGATCTCTGGTTGCAGTGAAATCATGGATACATTCCTCCATTTTGTGGCTGTGTACAACATGGAGCAATGTATCCATGATTTCACTGCAACCAGAGATCTGTTCAGATATTGGACTCAGATATCTGTGTGTGTGAAGTGGCCTTTTGGACTATGTCGGACGGAAGAGGATTTTTTTAATTAAAGATGGAGTCCCTAATGGCTTTTTTTTTTATTTCTAATAAAAAATTTTCTCTGTGTTGTGTTTTTTTTAACCCTTTATTGGAGATTCTTAGTGGCCGGGTCAAACCTGGCCTGACATTAAGAATCTCGGGCTTAATACCAGCTTGTATAACAAAGCTGGTATTAACCCCTTTATTACCCAGCGTGCCACCGCCACCAGGGCCGCTGGAAGAGCGGGGTTCAGCGCCAGAGGATGGCGCTTCAATGAACGCGCCATCTTCTGGGGCGGCTGCGGGCTGCAATTTGCAGCGGGGGGTGCCCAGAAAGCTTGGGCCTCCCTGCGCTGCGGATTCCAGCCCCCAGCTGCTTAGCTGTACCTGGCTAGACATAGAAATTGCGCGGAGCCCCACGCATTTTTTTTTATTATTTCATGAAATTCATGAAATAATAAAAAAAGAGGGCTCGCCTATATTCTTGTGTCCGGCCAGGTACAAATAGGCACCTGGGAGTTGGGGGCAGCCCGTCGCTGTCTGCTGGATCCGGCTGGTTCCAGAAATACGGCGAAGCCCACGTCATTTTTTTTCTGAAAAATCAATAAAACAATCCTAAAAAAGGGACTGCATCTTTATTAACCCCTCGCCCATGGTCCTCGCCTTTGGCAATAGTGGTTGATAAAATTCTGTCTCCTTTGGTTCCCTTAATTCCTTCATATCTTAAGGATACGTCTCATTTTCTTACTGTTATTCGTGAACTGGATGTATTACCAAATAATAGCATTTTGGTCACCATGGATGTGAATAGTTTATACACATCCATTGGACATGATTTAGGTTTAGAAGCCATTAAGTGGTTTTTAGATACATATAGCGCACTCAGTGGTCTGCAAAAGGATTTTTGTAGAGAGTTTATAGAACTGGTTCTTCGGAACAATTATTTTCTTTTTATGGATCAGTTTTACATGCAGCGTAGGGGGACGGCCATGGGCTCTAACATGGCGCCCCCCTACGCTAATATCTTCATGGCTTATTTTGAGTATAATTATGTTACATCTGATCCCATATTACAGTCTAGGGCATTAACTTGGAAACATTATATTGATGACGTGTTTGTAGTGTGGACAGGGACAGAAATGGAGTTGGATATGATGTATAATCGGTTAAATACATTGGTTCCTGGTTTGACTTTTTCTATCCATACTAGTTTACAGGAGATTTCCTTTCTCGATACTTTAGTTATGTTGGATGATCAAGGCATAGTATCTGTTGATATTTATACTAAACCTACGGATAGGAATAGTATCCTCCATTATGATAGTTGCCATCCACGTTACATTAAAAGTTCATTGCCCCATTCCTAACATATGAGGATTAAAAGGATTGTCACGAACCCCGCTAAGTTGAAAACTAGACAAGAAGAAATGACTCTAAAATTAGTCAAAAGGGGATATCCACAACATTTAGCATTGCCTCGTACTGTTATTGAACCCAGAAAATCTGTTTCCCCCCCTAGGGTGGCTTTTGTATCAACATTTCATCCTTATTCATATAAGATCAAAAAGATCGTGAAGGAACACTGGACCATTCTCATGAAGTCTTATCCTGACATTACAGAGTTTAATGTTCCGCGACGGGTGCTACGAGCTTACGCTATTTTGGTCCAAAATATCAAACTAAACCCTCACTGTCATCTATAGTGATATATTGCATTTTTTTATCTGCAATTTGCATTTTTCTTCTGCAGTTTACATCAGTGTCCTCTAGGGGGCGACAGTCACTTGTGTTGCATTTTTTGTTGCAGAGCGGCCCGCCCTATCTAACAGCTGGGCGTCATTAATAGGCTGCTTTCTGACACTATGCTTCACTATTGGAGTGGCTGCCGCCCTGTGGTGACCTCATGTCCAGCGATGCCACCTGTCTCTTCCTTGTGGCATGGTGGTCGCAGATGCTACAATCGCCCCCATTGTCAGGGTTGTAGGAGATGGTGCACCAGTATTGAGAGGTATGGGTTGCCTCTGAGGTAGCTAATGGCGCCCTGCAAAATGCAAAGGTATTTGTAAGTGGCCTTTTTTTTTTTTCCTTTCTTATATATTATGTACCATTTCGGTGATTTTTCTGTAAAATAAAATTATACATGTGTTAAACATGTGGCTAGGTACTCGTAGGTGTGAGGTCCCGTGACGGGGGCCACGAGCTTACGCTATTTTGGTCCAAAATATCAAACTAAACCCTCACTGTCATCTATAGCGATATATTGCATTTTTTTATCTGCAATTTGCATTTTTTATCTGCAGTTTACATCAGTGTCCTCTAGGGGGCGACAGTCACTTGTGTTGCATTTTTTGTTGCAGAGCGGCCCGCCGTATCTAACAGCTGGGCGTTATTAATAGGCTGCTTTCTGACACTATGCTTCACTATTGGAGTGGCTGCCGCCCTGTGGTGACCTCATGTCCAGCGATGCCACCTGTCTCTTCCTTGTGGCATGGTGGTCGCAGATGCTACAATCGCCCCCAGTGTCAGGGTTGTAGGAGATGGTGCACCGGTATTGAGAGGTATGGGTTGCCTCTGAGGTAGCTAATGGCGCCCTGCAAAATGCAAAGGTATTTGTAAGTGGCCTTTTTTTTTTCCTTTCTTATATATTATGTACCATTTCGGTGATTTTTCTGTAAAATAAAATTATACATGTGTTAAACATGTGGCTAGGTACTCGTAGGTGTGAGGTCCCGTGACGGGGGCTACGAGCTTACGCTATTTTGGTCCAAAATATCAAACTAAACCCTCATTGTCATCTATAGTGATATATTGCATTTTTTTATCTGCAATTTGCATTTTTTATCTGCAGTTTACATCAGTGTCCTCTAGGGGGCGACAGTCACTTGTGTTGCATTTTTTGTTGCAGAGCGGCCCGCCCTATCTAGCAGCTGGGCGTCATTAATAGGCTGCTTTCTGACACTATGCTTCACTATTGGAGTGGCTGCCGCCCTGTGGTGACCTCATGTCCAGCGATGCCACCTGTCTCTTCCTTGTGGCATGGTGGTCGCAGATGCTACAATCGCCCCCATTGTCAGGGTTGTAGGAGATGGTGCACCGGTATTGAGAGGTATGGGTTGCCTCTGAGGTAGCTAATGGCGCCCTGCAAAATGCAAAGGTATTTGTAAGTGGCCTTTTTTTTTTCCTTTCTTATATATTATGTACCACCTCGGTGATTTTTCTTTAATGTTCCACCATTATTCTGTTATAAAAGATCCCAAAGCCTTAAGGACAGATTGGTTCGTGCTGATATAGGTCCCGAGAAAATAACCAGACAAAGGTTTTTGGGTATTCCAAGAGAGGGAAATTTTCCCTGTCTTGGATGCCCTCAATGTTCCCATATGGTGAAAGGATCGACATTCACACATCCCAGGTCGGGTAAGGTCTTCACGATCCACGGGTATTTTACCTGTGATTCGTCTTATGTGGTGTATCTTCTGAAGTGTCCGTGCGGTCTCGGATACGTTGGGGAAACCACCCAGCGTATCCGGGACCGCATTAGTAAACACAAATCTACCATCAGGTGTGGTAATACCTTATTACTGGTTCCGAGCCACTTTATTGAGAGGGGACATGGCATTTCTCAACTTCGTTCCAGGTGTTGGAACAAGTGCCCCTAGCTAGACGGGGAGGAGACAGGGTTAAACGCTTAAAGGAGCGAGAATCATTTTGGATACACCGTCTCCAAACTCTTTTTCCATTAGGTTTAAATAGAGAGTATGAGGTTTCATGACATGATTTTTCCTCACTTTATGTATACTTTTTATTCTTTTCTGCATAAGACTACGGGCAGTATGGATGATTTATTGAGCAATATTTAGGCCTATTGGAGTTACTCTAGTGCTTTTTATTATTGATGATTTATTTGTTGTGGTGCTTTAAGTATATGGTATACTTAGATTTTAGGTATTTTCTCATTAACTATTATATTTACACAATATTGACACATATAGTTCTAAGTGTTAATCTGGCATGTTCTGCATTGAATATAATCTTAATTTTCTTATTATTCCCTCTTTTCTTCTTGTTTAGGCTTGAACAGGGTTTCCCTGACAACAAATAGCGCTTACAACAGGAAACACTACCATGGCAAACATTTCCTGTCTCTCTTTCTCATCTCAGCACATTTTACTAGTGCCGCGACGTCACTTCCGGTGACGTCACTATTGGTGACGTCACTTCCGGTCGCGTATGCGTTCCACAGTACGTTTTGCGGTCCAAATACCGGAAATAGGAAGTATTTGACCGCCCGGGCATTATAAAAGCCGGTTTCTTGTGTTACTCTGTGCATTTCTGCCATGGCCCTGCAGTGAACAGCACCAGTGAGTAATAAGGAGCGTTTTAACTATGTTTTCACTTGTATTGAGTACTTTTATCATACTTTATGTTATTTTACCAGGTTTCTGGTGATCCCTTGTATCTTGGGTTTTACTTTAAGGTATGCCATTTGCTAAGTAAATAAGTTGTTGCTGTCATGCAGTTTGGACCTGATGGCACTGTTGTTTTTGCTTTCCAGCATTTACTTCATGATTGATTCCTCTTTATGTTGTGGTAGTGAAATCTTAGTTAATCGACATAGCAGGTATGGACCTGATTTTGTAACTATATTGTGTCAAGTATGAATGACAAGGATTCTGTATACTAAATGATTTCTTTTTATCTAGAGAATTTCCAACGGGTCTCCACTGTATATGACGGTTATTTTCAATATTATATTGCATGGTTATTAATACAAGGTAATGCATTAGTCCATCACATGCACGCCATCTTTATGTCATAACACTATTGCTCGATATGGGCTTTATATGTACTATTCCGTTTAGTAGGAAGAACCCATTTTCTTGTTTTGTTATGGTAGTTTGATTTTTACTGAATAGTATTGGATATATGTACAGTCCTAGTTTGGATTGGCTCTCTTGAGGTGTTAGTTTGCTGTACTTTTTTCTTATGTTTTTTGTGATATTTCTCTTTATCATAGACACTTTTGTGCAAAGAATGTTTTTGTATATGTGAAGATATAATACATACAAGAAGGAAAAGAGATATACAGGTATATATAATCCTGATTCTTTTCATTTTTTTCCACTAAGATGGAGTTCTGTTCTGTGTTGTATCATTATTATATATAATTTTTCTCCCTATTTTTCTTTCTGTATCCTTGATTAATTCATGATTGTCTCCCCCTAGTGGTTGATTGGCTATTTTGTGGATAATTTCTGTTAAAACATGTTGATTCAAATTGAAAATATGTTATTCAGTGTGGTTTTTTCTGTTTACATCATCAGTTATTTGTGTCTGAGGAAGGCAATAGCCGAAAACGTTTATACGAATGACTGAGATATATATACAAAAAGAATATTGAATTGATTCCACGAATAAAAGCCATCAACAAAAACTATTGGACTATTTTGTCTTTTTGGTGTGCCAGATTTTCTCTTTTTCCTGGTGCAGCACTTGGGGCACAGCCACCTAGCAGAGCCCGGGACCACAGTGGATATAGCGGTGCCCGCAGCAGAGCTTGCACAGCCTGCCATACAAGTGAGGACAACAGGAGAGGGTCAGTACCTAGCTTCAGACAGCTCAGGACCGAAGTACACACACAGCGTAAAAGGGAGGCCTCATAACTCATTAGATGTGGAGATTCCGAACTGCTCCTAGCCTACCCAGACTGTACCCTGGACGTAACGTGGAACAGTAACATCAGTAAAGGTATGAAGCAACAACCCTGTGTGTGTGACTGTTATGGCGGCCCCGGATCCGGCTCCCTCCATAGACTATTTCACAACTCCCATCATCCACTACTGCCCCGGGGATCCCGCTTGCTGCTTCCACTTTCTGGACCCTTGGTACCCATGTGGGGTGACAGAGTGCCTCACTGCACCCTGTATTACCTGTAGGTGAATTCTGTAAAAATCTGAAATAAAAAGCATAAAATATTAATAAAAACAACATGATCAACCTGGTAGAGATGGGGCCCAAAAGGGAACCCGTGTCTCCCTCTGTAAGGTAGCGGTTAGGATCGGCACGACGAAAAGCAGTGACCCAGGCAACTGTTCACACAACACACAGTTTAATGGTACAGTTCAGGTATATTACAGACCTCCAGGTTCCGGTTCGCAGCCGGTACAACTCTGTACATCCAACACACACAGTACCTCTGTCCCTAGGACAGGCTCTGTCCTGGCCGGGTCCACTGGTGAGGGCCAGGTCCTCACTGTTAGGCTGTGTTATCAGCACACAACCACTCTCTCTCTGCACCGTCCGCTCACTAGTCTCATGAACGTCCTTCTCTGAGAGAGCTCCCAGGCTGTGTTAGCTTCACACAGCAGTTCCTCCTGTTCTCTCCCACTCCTCAGCCCATGGCAGCTCATATCATCTCCTATACCAGCGATGGCGAACCTATGGCACGCGTGCCAGCGCGGGCACGCCAAGCCCTCTCTGCTGGCACGCGGCCGTCGCCTTTGTGCTGTGCTTTGAACTGCTGGCGGTATCGCGCCGCAGTTCAAAGCTGTGAGAGAGGGAGACGGAGACTTCCTCCTTCTCTTCCTATCTAGGCCGGCCCCCCGCCTCTCACCCTCTCTAGGCCGGCCACCCGCCTCTCATAGGCAGGCACCATCGCATGATGTCATGCGGTGATGCATGTGTCATGTGACCGGCCGCAGAGAAGAGCAGCACTGGAAAGTGAAAGTAGAAGTATAAGTGTAATGTAGTGTAATCTAACAACAGGGGGCCGATGTGCAATATGAAGGGGCCCCATGTGCACAAAGAGGGGAGCCCCATGTGCACAGAGGGGTCCCCATGTGCACAAAGAGGGGGTCCCCATGTGCACAAAGAGGGGGTCCCCATGTGCACAAAGAGGGGGTCCCCATGGGCACAAAGAGGGGGTCCCCTTGTGCACAAAGAGGGGGTCCCCATGTGCACAAAGAGGGGGTCCCCATATGCACAAAGAGGGGTGCCCCGTGTGCAAGAAGAGGGGTGCCCCGTGTGCAATGAGTGGTGCCCCGTGTGAAAGAGGGGGTCCCCATGTGCACAAAGAGGGGTGCCCCGTGTGCAAGAAGAGGGGTGCCCCGTGTGAAAGAGGGGGTCCCCATGTGCACAAAGCGGGGTGCCCCATGTGCAATAAGAGTGGTGCCCCGTGTGAAAGAGGGGGTCCCCATGTGCACAAAGAGGGGTGCCCCGTGTGCAAGAAGAGGGGTGCCCCGTGTGAAAGAGGGGGTCCCCATGTACACAAAGAGGGGTGCCCCGTGTGTAAGAAGAGGGGTGCCCAGTGTGCAATAAGAGTGGTGCCCCATGTGAAAGAGGGGGTCCCCATGTGCAAGAAGAGGGGTGCCCCATGTGCAATAAGAGTGGTGCCCCGTGTGCAATAAGAGTGGTGCCCCATGTGCAAGAAGAGGGGTGCCCCGTGTGCAATAAGAGTGGTGCCCCGTGTGAAAGAGGGGGTCCCCATGTGCAAGAAGAGGGGTGCCCCGTGTGCAAGAAGAGGGGTGCCCCGTGTGCAAGAAGAGGGGTGCCCCGTGTGCAATAAGAGGGGTGCCCCGTGTGCAATAAGAGTGGTGCCCCGTGTGCAATAAGAGTGGTGCCCCATGTGCAAGAAGAGGGGTGCCCCGTGTGCAATAAGAGGGGTGCCCCGTGTGAAAGAGGGGGTTACAGGGGGCTGATGTGCAATAAGAGGGGGCTGATGTTAAGGCCCTGTCACACAAAGAGATCGCTAACGAGATCGCTATTAGGATCGCTGTTGCGTCATGAAATCCGTGACGCAACAGCAATTTTGTTCTGTGTGACACGAACCAACGATCTGGCCCCTGCTGTGAGATCGTTGATCGTTACACACTGCTCTGGGTCATTCCTGCATCGTTGTGCTCCCGCTGGGAACGCTACATCGTTGTGTTTGACAAAGATAATGAGCAACGATCTCAATGCTATGCTATGGAGAGAAAATTCACAACGACCTCAGTATAATTCTGGATCGCTGGTGCGTCGTTTTTCACATCGCTGGTAAGATGCCTGCTTGCCATCTTACCAGCGATGTGTAAACGGCGCACCAGCGATCTCTGCACATCGTTATCGGGATCGCTGATGCGTCGTTATGTGAGACTGGGCTTTTAGAAAAGCAGAAAATATGCAGCGTGTGAATGTAGCCTTACAGGAGATGGCTGATGTAGCATGAGTAACAGGAGGGGCTGTTGTTGACTGAGCACATGATGCAGCAAATTAATACTTTTTCACGTCACAGTGAAGACGACTTGCCTGCCTTCCTGCCAGCTGCTAGCTGTAAGCCAGCCAGCCAGCTTCCCAAGCCAGCCATCTCCGACCTGCCCATCTCCAAGACGGCCATCTTCCTAAGAAAGCCAGCTTTCCAAGTCATCCAGCTTCCCAAACCATACAGGACTCAGAAGTCAGCAGCAGCCAGAGACGGTAAGTGTTATCACATTTGTGGTCAGGATACAGCAGAGGCATTGAGGGGCTGGCCCTGCCTTGTTGTGCACTGGAGGCATATCTGTAAAAATATCTTACCTATTTTTGGTATAGTTAGGGTACCGTTACACACAGATAATTGTGCAGACATTGTTCATACATCTTTGGTTGCAGTGAAATCATGGACACATCGTTCCATTTTGTGGCCGTGTACAAATGTAACAATGTGTCCATGATTTCACTGCAACCAGAGATCTGTGACCAATATCTGCACAATTATCTGTGTGTGACGTGGCCCTTAAGCCGGTGTCACACGCAGCAACCAAAGCTGCGATGTTGGAAGCGATGCGCGGGTGCACACTCGCTTCCGACATCGCAGCCTTGGTGTCACACGGCAGGATGTTGCCGGTGACACCGCAATGTTGCGGGCGGAGCCATCGCTCGCTGGGCTGGGATCATCCCAGCGAGCGATCCGCAGCACTACTGCGGTATAGGCTGGATCGCGGCCAATATTGCTATTGTGGTGTCAGACGGCACGATCCAGCCTAATCGCTGGTTGCAGATTGACAGGTTTACCTTCATGCTGGTAAACCTGTCAACCTGCGACCAGCGATAGATCGCAGTTGTGTCGCGCTGTTACACAGCACGACGCACCTGCGATATCTCGAGCGACATCGCTGATGCGTCACTTTTCGGCGATGTCGCTCACGATATTGATGCGTGTGATGCCGCCTTAACTCATATGTTCCAACAAAAAATCACCCCAAACATCAATACGAGCTTCATGATAATTTCATGACTATTTTAATCAGTTCAGGTGAAATCATGCGGTCAATGATGGGACACTCTAACTCTGGAGTGGTTTCAACTGATTCAAATCTAGTATTAATGTCCAAATAATTACACTTTATTATAAAGAATATCACCCTGTGAACAAGCACATTGGTGAAATGTATGTAGGGGTCACCACGTGTCTTGCCATCTGAACTGGGTACAGAGTCGGCAGCCATATTGAGGTGTTCAAGACCGGGTCTACAAAAAAAATAACAAAATAAAAAGTATGAAGTAACCAATACAAAGCTAGCCTTGCCTCTACCAAAAATAGACTTGAATCGGTGGAAACCACTCCAACGTTAATGTCCAAATAATTACACTTTATTAAGAATAAAAACACGTACAAATAACAACACCACGTTACAGTAACAACATCGAACTGTGTGCAGCCTACCAATTACAAAATCATACTCAAGAAGGGCTATCTGTTTGAATGAGTTGCTTGGTATAGCTGAGCACAATCCTTTTCAGTGCAGATAGCCCTTCTTGAGTATGATTTTATAATTGGTAGGCTGCACACAGTTCGATGTTGTTACTGTAACGTGGTACAGTCCTAGGGATCTCCTCACCTTTATTTCATCTTACTTTTGCTATTTGTACGTGTTTTTATTCTTTATAAAGTGTAATTATTTGGACATTAACACTGTAGTGGTTTCCACCGATTCAAGTCTATTTTTGGTAGATTCAAGGCTAGCTTTGTATCGGTCGCTTCATACTTTTTATTTTGTTATTTTTTGTAGACCCAGTCTTGAACACCTAAAAATGAGTGCACCGAAAAAATCAAAAACAGATAGTGGAAGATCATTCCAAGAGGAATGGACAGAGTCATTTGGAGTGATTGACCGTAATGGGAAAGAGTTATGTATTCTGTGTAGTGAAAGCGTTGTGTGTCGCACAACAAGTGTCAAACGCCACTTTGACACCAACCACAAACATGTTGCCAAACTAAGTGAGACTGAAAAAAAAGAGGTTATAGAAGGAAAATTCAGAAAATACAAATCACAATATGTTAAATTTTTCCAACTATCTTTCTAAAGCAAATCATCTGACAGCTGCCAGTTTCCAAATTTCACTGTGCATAACAAAACATGGTAAGCCCCTCTCTGACGGGGATATTATCAAAGCAGCCATGTTGTCTGGGAGTAATTCTCTATTTCATGATATGCCAAACAAGGATAAAATCATTCAACGCATCTCTGAGTTGCCAATTAGCAGGAATACTGTTAAAAGATCGAGTCCAGCGTATGGCAAATGATGTTAGTCAGCAACTCACCACTGACCTACAGAAAGCAGCGTGTTACTCCATGTGCTTAGATGAAAGCACAGATGTAAATAATCACGCCAGACTAGCAGTAATTTTGTGATATGCTGTTGGTGACATCATGAGAGAAGAACTGTTGAAACTGTCGTCTGTACTTGAAAGAAGACAAGGGATAGATATCTACAATGCTGTGATGGAGGCTTTTTTGTCACAAGACATAATACCTGAAAAAGTGGTTTCAATCACTAGTGATGGAGCACCTTCTATGGTCGATACATCATCTGGTTTCATACATTTGTTTGTTCAAGAAATAAAACATCCAGTCATTCAGTTTCATTGTATTATACATCAAGAAGCTCTCTGTGCCAAAGAAAGCACCAAAAAATTTGAAGATGTCCTCAAAGATGTCACAAAAATGGTTAATTATATCATAGCTCGTGCTCTGAATTTTCGACAATTTCAATTACTTCTTGAAGAGTCCAAGTATAGAAAACAAATAGGCGGCACTCACCGTATGTTCGTAGGTGCTTTCTTTATTGAAGAGGTGCGGGGAGGGTGCATGAAGGTACAGACAACAGGTCCTGTTTCGCAGTTTATCCGCTTCTACACGAAGAGGTTCAGGCACAGTATAATTGTTTACTTATGTACAATAACGTCCGGTGGCTGAGCAGAGGACGAGTCCTGGAGAGATTTGTAGCTTGCTTGGATGAAATTAGGCTGTTTATGGATGAAAAAGGGCAGGAATATCCACAGCTCACTGATATGGCCTGGCTTACCAACCTCATGTTTTTACAGATTTTACAGTACACTTCAATGTACTGAACAAACAGTTACAAGGTGCAGCTAAAACAGCAGAGAGGATGTTTTGTGATATCAAAACATTTGAGAGAAAATTTCAGGTTTTTGAAAGATAGTCCTACAAGTAATGAAGAAATCTACAAAGAATTTTGTAGTGTTGTCCGAGCTGCAAAGTTGAATTTTAGCAACAGATTTTTAGTTTCGTAAAATGGAGGCAACCCTGTGTTTTCTGACTTCTCCAGAGCCAAATTTGAAGAACTTGATCTTTCCTGCTTAGAGTGGTTAGATTTAGAAAATCTAGAAATGGAGCTATTGGAATTTCAAGAAAGCTCTAGTTGGAAAAATAAATTCTATGACCTGCGTCAAACACTAGAGCACATAGAAGGGATGACAACGGACAGCACACTTAGTTCTGACAATGAAATCCTTAAAGCGAACCTGTCACCCCCCCAGGGCATCAAAAACTAAAATAGCCACCTTCTGCAGCACTAAGGCTGCATTCTGAGAAGGTGGCTATAGGCTTTTGATGCCCTTTATACTATGAAATATGTAGTTAGGTAATTGCTCACACTTCTGAAGACCAAAGACTGGGAGGCGGGGTTTCACGCTCCTCCGACCCGCCCCTCTTGTCAGTCATGGTGCGCGCCTGCTGCTGCCTCCCCTCACAGTGTACCATGAACGCGCGTCTTCGTTCTCCTGTATGGAGCCGCGCATGCGCTGTGCGCCCGGTGTCCAGGAAGTCGTCGGGCAGCGCGCACAGCGCATGCGCGGCTCCATACAGGAGGACAAAGACGCGCGTTCATTTCACACAGTCAGGGGAGGCAGCAGCAGGCGCGCACCATGACTGACAAGAGGGGCGGGTCGGAGGAGCGTGAAACCCCGCCTCCCGGTCTTTGGCCTTCAGAAGTGTGAGCAATTACCTAACTACATATTTCATAGTATAAAGGGCATCAAAAGCCTATAGCCACCTTCTCTGAATGCAGCCTTAGTGCTGCAGAAGGTGGCTATTATAGCTTTTGATGCCCGGGGGGGGGGGGTGACAGGTTCGCTTTAAAGTGTGGAATTGTCTGCCAAATACTTTTAAGTCCATGAAAGCATTTGGGATTGCTTTGCTTACTCTTTTTGGGTCATCGTATTCTTGTGAGCAGCTGTTTTCAGCTTTACATTACGTCAAATCTGACTCCAGAAACAGACTAACGGATGACCTCAGTGCTGCACGTGTCGCTCTCAAACTTACAAAGTATGAGCCAAGGGTAGACAAGTTAGCAGCATCTATCCAACAGCAAAAATTATTATTCAAAGCAAAAATTATTCAAAGCAAGCTACAGTTGAAACCTTACGTTTTCCATTTTTGAGCTTGGATGCAAGAAAGGTGTCCATCTGAAGAATTGTGACTGTGGGTGAGGGGATTGTTAAAAAGCAGAATGTAAGGCTCAAATATTTTGTTTATATTATACAGTTGTCAATAAACAATTGTTTATTTAAAAAATTTCCTTGTTGGCACTTCGCAAAAAAAATGTGGATTTTGGGTTGCAGTTTGGGCACTCGGGCTCGGAAAGGTTCTCCATCACTGTCCTATCCCATCACAGGTGGGCGTGAGGGCTTTCAATCAGCACTCAGCTCAGATCTCACTACTGTTAACCCTGTGAGTGCTGCCACAGAGCAAAAGATACAATCTCCCATGTGCTGTACACTGGTCAGGGGACACATTGGGGTCACGTCACCACACCTCCTATAACAATAAGCTAAAATAATGACTAGCTCCATTCTGAGCATTGTGAGAATAGTGCAAAGTATTGCGCCTGCGCCCACAGAGCACTGCACCCTGCTGAGCTGTCATACCTTCTCACTTCCCCTCTGTAGCCCATATACCAGAGTCTTATTCCCCTCAGACTGTTCATCTCCTGTAGGTGCCAACCACAACCATGACCCATCCCAGTGATGGAGGAGGAGGGGCAGAACGAACCCGTCAATTCAAATAGCACTGAAGCCGGTCCACTGATGGCTCCTCCCACACGAGGTTGATCACATGAGCATGACATCAGCTCCTCCTACACGAGTCTGGTCACGTGGGCATAAAATAAGCTCCTCCTACAAGAGTCTGGTCACATGAGCATGACGTCAGCTCCTCCCACAACAGTTTGGTCACGTGGGCATGACGTCGGCAGAGGTCCGTTACCCACTCGTATTTAGCTTGTTCCGGTCTCAGTGCAGTGTGACTGTGTGAGTCCGGTGTCCGGGGATGGAGGCCAGCCTGACCTGCGCCGTGTGTCTGGGGGTGTTCCGGGATCCGGTGACGCTTCCTCGGTGTTGCCATAACTTCTGCAGGACATGTGTGCAGGACTGCGCCTTCCCGCAGGGGGGCATAGCGGGGCAGCCCAGGACGGACCGCTGTGTGAGCATCAAATGTCCGCTGTGCCGGAAGGTGAGCGCCCTGTCCGGAGGGCTGGCCTCACTGTCCACTAACACCACACTGGCCGAGGTGGTCAGACTGTTACCGCAGAAGGCGGCGGAGGGGGCGGGGGGCCCGGAGAGATCGGGGGGCCCGGAGAGATCGGGGGGCCCGGGGCCCGCAGTGTGTGCGCAGCACCCGGAGCAGCGGCTGGAGCTGTACTGTAAGGTCTGTAAGCTGCCGTGCTGCAAGCAGTGCGTGTCCCTCCAGCACCAGGGCATCTTCCACAACGTCAACCTGCTGGACACCGTGTACCAGGAGGAGAAGGTGAGGAAGGACTACAACTCCCAGCATGCCCTGCTCCAGCCTCATCCTCCATACACATGCAGTTAGATTCTCATTACCATTTATTAAGAGTTTACAAACAAACAAAGGTGATTGTAATCAATAGATCCTGAATGTTAGTTTCCACAATTGTATGTGTTCCTGTGCTGAGATGATGTCCGCCCATCATCCTCCTCTGGCGTGATGATGTCTGCATGCCATGTACTGTGATAAGTGTGCAAGTATGGTGCCCACTGGCGGTAATGGCCCATTTGTGCACTACTGCCAAGGGTGCCGCAGCGGCCCACAGCTGATGACACT
Organism: Allobates femoralis; assembly: GCA_033576535.1. Taxonomy (NCBI): domain Eukaryota; kingdom Metazoa; phylum Chordata; class Amphibia; order Anura; family Aromobatidae; genus Allobates; species Allobates femoralis. The sequence continues at coordinate 155,506,864 of JARQOC010000003.1, forward strand.
GGAAAGTGATTGCAAGAGTCTACGCACACGCAACCTGACTCCTATTAAAGGGAGCTGTACACTGCAGATCTAGGATCTATAGATCTCTTATAATTCAATAAAAGCATACCTGCTCCTCTGCTCTGGCCCCCACCTCAGGGAACCTAAATCTCTGCATGCCCCCTCACTAAACAGAATTGTGAGGGGGTGTGAATGTAGAATCACTGAAGAGGACATAAAATCACAAAAAATCTCACCAAAATATTGCCCGGTAAATATCACTACACCTACGGTAACAGCAGGCTCTTAGCGCCTCCAAGAGGCAACACAGGTGTCTGTATACCGGTGCTCAATCACCTACAACCCACAGATGGGGGCGGTTGTGGAACCAGTGTCCGGCCGTGCTGTCAGGGAGGTGACTGGTGGCATCTATAGACACAAGGCCACCATAGGGCTCTGCCACTCAGGTGCATGTGAAGCATAGTGTCCGAGCAGCCTATTCATCACTCCCTGCTGTTAGATCAGGCAGGCTGCTCTGCACTGATTACATGCCTCACAAGTGACAGATGCTCTCCAGCCTCAAACTGCAGATAAAAAAAAAAGTGCAACAAAACTCAAAAGATGAAAATGTGAAGTTAGTGATATTTTGGGCCAAAATACGTAACCTCGTAACCCACCATCAAGAACCCTCACGCTTACGAGTCCTAACCATATGTCTGCTGCCATATGTTTATTTACACCTTTAGAATCACCGAATAGGACATAAAATCACAAAAAAGCTCACCATGTGTGAATGTAGGCTGATCCAGCATCTACTCCCCCCTGACACAACCACCTGCTTTTTGCTCTTAAAGGGATCCTGTCACCCCCAAAACACCTCTAAAGCTATTAAAAGCTGTCCCTAGAGCATAGTAACACTTACCCTACACTCCTTTTAGCTCCTAAAAGCACCAAGTGAAATTGAAGATAAATGTTATTCCAGTACCTCATTAGGGATGATAATGAGTGACTATGGTATTCATAGTCACCCTGGCAGGCTCTCCCACTTCATGATATCACGCCTCCATAGGCGTGATCTTCTAATCAGAATAAAATGCGTGCCTCCCCACCGCTCTGTGCTGTCTCGGCCGGCCTGTAGTGTGGCTGGGTGACGCGAATCGTGTCATTTCCGGCGCCAGGTGACGTAGTACACCCGCGCCGATTTGTTAGCTTCAAAACGCGCACTGCGCATGCGCAGTGCGGGTCTTGAAGCTAACAGCGGCGCGTGTGTACATACGTCACCCGGCGCCGGAAATGACGCGATTCGCGTCACCCAGCCCCACTACAGGCCGGCCGAGACAGCACAGAGCGGTGGGGAGGCGCGCATTTTAATCTGGTTTAATCTTGTCCTTTCCATTGGTTCACTCTGCTGTAGCATTTTTGGCAGATGCTTCCTATGATTCTCAAACTGGCAGTCTACTTCTTTTTGAAATGCGGCAAGACGGGCCTTATGATTGAAGTCATGGCCAGGTTACTTTGTCAAAGACTAAGCTGTGTTCTATGCCTTGTACAGGGGATTTCTTGTTTGGTAAACCACTGGATGAGACCTTGGAGAATGCTTTACATGCGTCACATGGGCAACAAGATAAAATGCATCCTTTAATTTGTTGGGCAATTTCTCCTGAGTACACCGATGCCTCATATGTGGTCATAAACCACTGTTTGGGCCCACGGCAGGGCTCAGAAGTGAAGGAGCGCCATTTCATTTTTTGAATGGAAAATTATCTCCAAAAGTCAAGTTGCGCTCCTTCCCTTCTGAGCCCTGCCGTGCGCCCAAACAGTGGTTTATAACCACATATGAGATATCGGTGTACTCAGGAGAAATTGCCCAACACATTTTAGGATCTATTTTATCCTGTTGCCCATGTGAAAATGAAAGAATTGAGGCTAAAAGAACATTTTGGTTAGGAAAAAAAATAAACATTTAAATTTTTCTTCCACGTTGCTTTAGTTCCTGTGAAGCACCTGAAGGGTTAATAATCTTCTTGAATGTAGTTTTGAGTAGCTTGATGGGTGCAGTTTTTGGAATGGTGTCACTTTTGGGTGTTTTCTGTCATGTACACCCCTCAAAGGGACTTCAAATGTGATGGTCACTATAAAAAAAAAAAAAAATTTTTGTAAATTTTGCTGGAAAAATGAGAAATTGCTATTGAACTTTGAACCCTTAACTTCGTACCCAAAATATTTTTTTTCCCCAAAATTGTGTTGATGTGAAGTAGACATGTGGGAAATGTTATTTAATAACTATTTTGTGTCACATAACTCTCTGGTTTAGCAGAATAAGGCTGCGTTCACACATTTGCGTATTTTGCTGCGCTTTTTTGCGCGCGCTTTTTGCCGCGTTTTTCGGCCGCGCAAAAAAGCGCAGCAAAATACGCAGGACCATTCACACACTGCGCTTTCTTTCCCCCAGAAAGCGCAGTGATGTCACAGAGAGGAGGAAGAATCCAGCTTCCTCCTCCCCTCTGTGAGATGTGTGGCCGCCCCATTAGACTTCACAGTATTAATACACACTGTGAAGTCTAAATTAAACTAAAGCAAGTGTGTGAAAAATAAAAAACAATGAATACATCACCTTCCGACGCCTTCTCCCGGTCTGCGATCCCCGGTTGTAAGTCAGATCTCGTCTGACAAGACCTGTGGTGATGTCAGAGGGGGGCGTTCCCGGGGCGGTCCCATCGCTGATTGGCTGCTCGCGGTCATGTGGTATCACATGACCGCGAGTGCCCGGGAACGCCCCCCCTCTGACATCACCACAGGTCTTGTCACACGAGATCTGACTTACAACCGGGGATCGCAGACCGGGAGAAGGCACCGGAAGGTGAGTATTCATTGTTTTTTATTTTTCAGACACTTGCTTTAGTTTAATTTAGACTTCACAGTGTGTATTAATACTGTGAAGTCTAATGGGGCGGCCACACATCTCACAGAGGGGAGGAGGAAGCTGGATTCTTCCTCCCCTCTGGGAGAATACGCAGAAGTAGCTCCGTAAAGAATTGACATCTCAATTCTTTACGGAGCTGCGTTTTCTCCCGGAAAACGCACTGCGTATTTTTACGCAATGTCTGCACTACAAAGTGAATTTCCCATTCACTTTGCAGGCAGACAAAAAGCACATTGCGTATTTTGTAAAGCGCGCGTAAAAAAACGCGGCAAAATACGCAATGTGTGAACGCAGCCTAAAAATTCAAAATTTGAAAATTGCAAAATGTTCAAAATGTATGCACATTTTTTTTTCACAAATAAACACAAATTATCAACCTAAATTTACCACTAACATGAAGCCCAATATGTCACGAAAAAGCAATCTCAGAATCCCTAGGATCCGTTGAAGCGTTCCAGAGATATAACCTCATAAAGGGAGAGTGGTCAGAATTACAAAAAAATGCCACGGTCTTTAGGGTCAAAATAGGCTGGGTCCTGAAGGGGTTAAACGTTTCCTCCGATTGTTCCACTCCTGATTTTGGCTACAAAAACTGCAAGAGCACTTGTGTAAAAATGTGCAGCAAATATGCAGTGTGTGAACACACTCATTATTTTCTATATCAGAGTGTTTGCCCTTACCTTATATTGTGCATTTGTCTTATCCAATGGGGGTCTCTCTATATGTGTTTTTTAACTGTTTTTTTATGTGGTATGTCTACATATCTGTGAATAGAGCTTGTCACATTTTGAATATACTGTTGGGTGTGCTCCCATAAGCTCCCGTCACACACAACGGCGCACCAGCGATCCCAACATCGATACGACCTGTAGGGATCGCTGGTATATCACTTTGGGGTCGCTGGTGAGATATCAAACAGTCAGATCTCACCAGCGACTCAGCAGCGATCCGGAATGATAGGAGGGAGTTGTCACTCACTGGTGTAGTATTGAGATCGTTGGTCGTTGTCCCTTTCAAACACAGCGAGGCAGCGTTCCCAGCAGGAGTACAACAACCAAAAAATGACCCAGAGCTCTTTGTAACGATCAGCCAGGGGCGGAACTACGCTGGTGCAGCCGGTGCAGCTGCACCAGGGCCCCGCCCGGTTAGGGGGCCCCTTCAAGCCTGGAGGGGGCCCCCAGCCGACCCCCACAAGCCGCGGGAGAGCGCGGCTGTCAACGCGGCTCTCCCAGCCGACCCCCACAAGCCGCGGGAGAGCGCGGCTGTCAGCGCGGCTCTCCCAGCCGACCCCCACAAGCCGCGGGAGAGCCGCCGTCACCAGGAGGGAGAGCGCGGCAGGACCAGCGGTAAGAGCACGACACTGGCACCCCCCCCCGTCCACAACCAGCACCCCCCCCCCCCCCCCCGTCCACAACCTGCACCAGCACCCCCCCCCCCCCGTCCACAACCTGCACCAGGGCCCCCGGGGGTGACGGTCCGCCCCTGCGATCAGCGATCTCACAGCAGGGGCCTGATCGCTGCTAAGTGTCACACGCAGCAAGACAGCGAGGTCGCTGTTACATTACAAAACCTGTGACGTCACAACGATCTCGCTAATGATCTCGTCATGTGTGACAGGGGCTTTAGTGTTTATGCCAAAACTGTTTTCTCGTTGCTACCTGTTAATAAGATCCCACCCAGGCGACCTCTTAACTGTAAGGTTTCTAGAGTCCTTTTTTTTTTTTTTTTTTTAAAGCTTACAGGGGGCGAAAGACATGGGTGACCCCCTTCCCTGAATGCAACAGACATGCTGCATTTAGTTTGCCATAAACCAGGGGGGTGACAGGTCCTCTTTAAGTGGGAAACAAATTTCTGTCATCTTCAAGTGAAAGCCCAGAGAGGGAGGCCCCGATGACATCTATATTGGAGTTTCTACAGAGTGGGTGGAAGATGGATCTCTGTTAATATACTAAAGGTGCACGTCTCGGTGCTTGGCGCCTTATACAATTGTAACCTATCCAGTTTTTCATGGGTGTAATGCTTTATCCAGTCCTGCAAGCGAGCCACTCCAGTTCCCTGTCTGAAAATGCCTCCGTGGGATCTCAATTTAGTTTTGGAGGCTTTAACTAAACCTCATTTTGAACCTCTATAACAAATCACCTAAGGTTCTTACTCTGAAGGTGGTCCTGTTGGTGGCTTTAACCTCAGCCAGACTGCTTAGCGACCTGCAGGCCCTGTCAGTGGTGGGGCCTTATACTCAAATTTTGGAGGATAGGGTCATTCTCAGACTGGACCCTTCATATCTCTCAAAGGTGGCTAAACATTTCCATAGGGTTCAGGAGATTGTGCTCCCTTCATTTTGTGACCATCCAACAAATCAGAAGGAAGAGCTCTTACACACACTAGACATCAGGAGAGCATTGACTATGTACTTGGGTTCTGAGCCTTTCTACATTCTTTAGATACATTTATTTGTGGCCTTTCAAGGGCTTCTAAGGGTACAGGAGTATCTAAATGTACCTTAGCTAGATGGCTTCGGGAAGCTATTGCATTAGCATATTTTACTGGTCAGGTTCCCATTCCTGAGGGGATTACAGCACATTTTATTAGGGCAGTAGCAACATCATGGGCAGAGAAGGCCGACGTTCCCTAAAGGTACCTTTACACGCCGCGACGGCAGGCTGGATACATCCCGCTACAGGCTACAAATGTAGCTTGTGGCGCCAATGTAGCCCGTCGTAGCGGCGTCTGAAGACGTGACGCTACAGCCGGCAACAGATACATCTGTTTCCTAGCTCTGCTCGAAAACTGATGGCTACATCGCCGATGGTAGCGAGCTGTATCGGCGTGTAAAGAAGCAACGGAAGGGAACTCGGGACAGCCTGCAATGTAGCTAAGGCGTGACCCTGGCTCCGTGTTACCGCGCCCCATGTGCGATTATTGGGGAAGATGCTGCATGACGATTGGTAGTCGCTGCATAGGGAGGCATATTTAAGGAGCTGACGATTCACACTACACAATCGCTCGAGCGTGCTGTATTACTCAGCCTCCTGCGTTGCCTGCCCAATCAGGATGTTATTGCTTCGTCCTATCAGCGTACGGACGGCTCGTAATCCACAATTGTGGCACGCCTAAGTGCTGGCCCTGCTGCACCAGGTACGCCCATAGTAGCTGGTTATAGCGGTGTGTAAATGAGCTACAGCTGGCTACTTGAGACACCCGGCGATGTAGCTAGCTATAGATGTAGCGTAGCGTAGCGCACCTTGTGGCGGCGTGTAAAGAGGGTGCGTTGACCGTTTGTAACCGTTTGAGCGTGCTCGTGCACGTGAAGTAGCGGGATGTATCCAGCCTGCCGTCGCGGCGTGTAAAGGTACCTTTAGAGTTAATCTTTGGGCAGCTACATGGTCTTCTCCTTCTACCTTTTTTCAAGCATTACAGGCTTGATCTTTCTTCCACTGAAGAGGTGCCCTTCGGTAGATTGGGTCTTCAAGCAGTGGTCCCTCCCTAAGGCTGGAAACACTCTCCTACTTACATGCAAGTCACTCAGACTAGACTCGGATGAGACTGGATCGGTGACCCTGAACGGCCTCTCCCTCTCTGGACAGGAATGTCAACTGCTTGTATTTTTGTGCAGCATCACATTTCCCGTCCAGAGAGGGAGAGGCCGTTCAGGGTCACTGATCCAGTCTCATCCGAGAGACTTGCATGCAAGTAGAAGAGTGTGTCCGAGCCCTTAGTGTACCGTTACACACAGATATCTCTGTAGACATTGCTTGCAACTCACTGGTTGCAGTGAAATCATGGACACCTTTACATTTGTACACGGCAACAAAATGGAACAATGTGTCCATGATTTCACTGCAACCAGTGAGTTGCAAGCAATATATCTCTGTGTAACGGTACCTTTTACAGTTTTTCTCTGAAGTCTCTCAGGTGGTGATGTTGTGGTGATGATGGAAAAATCTAAATTATTTACCAGTAATGTTTTTTTTTTCCAGAGCCACGACATCACCACTGCATCCCTCCCTTGCTTCCTTTTTGGTTGTGGGTCACGTCTGGGGTGTTTGAATTGTTGATTTCTTTGATGGTGGTTGTGTACTAATGATTTTTGGAACTGCTCTCCTATATCTGTAAACCAACTGAGGTGCAGGAGAGGTACCGCCTTTTTAATCTGAGGTTTCCTGTCTTGGATGGGTGGTCCTCTCTCTCAGGTGGTGCTGTCGTGGCTCCGGAAAAACCCATTACCGGTAAGTAATTTAGATTGATTTTTTTTTTTTTTTTTTTATATATATATATAATTTTTTTTTCTCTGATCTAATTGTGGAAATTGAGATTGTTTCAATATCTATTGATTAAAATCAACTTTGTTAGCAGAGAAAAAACCCTTTTAAGCTTGATGTGGATTTGTTACCATATTCTCCAGTATAAATTGCCTGGGTTAAATAGTTTAGACTTTGTAAGTCCATGTCAGATTTTACTGTATTAGGCTGGGTTCACATTTGCGGACCCCTCCGCAGCGTTCTGCAGAGGGGATCCGCAATGTGACCGCAGCCGCCGCCAGCTCCTATCTTTATAATGGGAGCGCACTGTGCTGTGCTTGACTTCGCATGACCGTGCGCACCCATTCGCTCCCATATGTGATCTGTGCGCAGGCGGATGCTTGCGCACAAATCACACAGTCTCGTCTGCACCAGGGACGCGACATGTTGCATTCCTGGTGCGGACGAGAGTGTGTGATCTGTACGCAGGCATCCGCCTGCGCACAGATCACATATGGGAGTGAATGGGTGCGCACGGTCATGCGCAGCCCCGTGCGCTCCCATTATAAAGATAGGAGCTGGCGGCCGCTGCGGTCTCATTGCGGATCCCCTCTGCAGAACGCTGCGGAGGGGTCCGCAAATGTTAACCCAGCCTAATCCTGATATTAAAGGAGTATTTTTTTTGAGGACGGCTACAGAGCTCAGGAGATGTTAGAGTATTTGGTGTCCTCTCACTGAGCCTTACTGACCGACAGCTTGTACTCAGCATCATGGAGTAGGGGCACTGAAGAGCCGTCAGACTAAACTTTCATAAATGATAATACAGCTCTTAATACAGAAGCCTCATTGGGTCTAAGAGACCTACATAATCTTCACAGTTTGCTTTTAATATCAAATGTCTGACTTGTACCTCATGATTTTTATTCATTTTATTTTTTTTTCTTCCTATTATCTAGCTTGTGTTTTTCAACAGTTTGAAGATGCTGCGTGAAATACAGGAAAGACTTGAAAAAGAAATGTCTGCAGAGGAGAAAAACTATGAAGTAGGTTGATCGTATATTCTGTTACCTCACATCTTTAGGACTTTATGGTTAATCTCTTTTTATTAAATATAGAAGAAAAAACAAGAAAAAAACTAAATGTTACAGGTCATACAAATAAGTATAAATCACAACATCAAATGGGAAATACACAATAGGACCATCAAAACAAAGTGACATGCAGTGTACACTCACTTAGGCCCACGTCACACACACAGATATTTGTGCAGATATTGTTCACAGATCTCTGGCTGCAGTGAAATCATGGACACATTGTTCCATTTTGTGGCTGTATATAAATGGATTAATGTGTCCATGATTTCACTGCAACCAGAGATCTGTGAACAATATCTGCACAAATATCTGTGTGTGTGACGTAGGCCTCAGTGATATGCCCTCTTCAGGGATAAAGTGATCTGTTTCCCCATCATAAACTATTAAAAGGGGAACGAAAGACCCTTTTCTCAATCAAGGAACCTCCGCAATAAAGGGAGTTGGTATTCTCTTGTAAGACAAAATAGTATCTAACTCTCTTTTTTTTATCGAATTGAACAATAGTAAACAAGCAACTATGGGTGTAACACTTAATGTTTCCTAACTAATATCAAAGCATCAGTGAAAGTTTGGCCTCACTGAGTCAATCTTTAGGACTTTTTAAGTGTAACCACCTTTTAAATTTTTATTTAATAATAATGTAGAGCAAGTGATTTTAATAAACTTTCAAATATACTTCTCATTAGAAAATTCTGATTGGCAACCATTTAGAACACTTCCACAAGGTGTCCCCACTAGACTGTGTGTGAAGCCAACATATGTTCTTTATCCATCAGATCTGTCTTCACAGTGAATGTAGCCTCACAACCATATCAGGGAGGGGCAGGGCCTACACAGTGTGCAAGCTCCTGACTACAGCTCATAAGGAAACGATGTATCAGCTTAGCTCAGCCTACAGCATAGTTGCTAAGCAACGGTATAATGTCAGAATCAGTACAAACTCATCTTTCCTTGGCACAATCTTCTGATCTGTCATTTGGCTCCACACAGCTCAGCCAGGATCTCTGTGAACCCCCTTCTCTGCTGTCACATCAGGCTGCTCCCTATCAGCTACTGGCCATGCCCACGCTGGCTGCTGCCCGGTTGGGTATGGGATCAGAAGACCCCGCTGGGGGTCTCCGAGGGTGTGTGCCGAGGTAAGTATAAAGCGCAGGAAGAAAGTGCACGCAGTTAACACACAGAACAATGCGTTCTGTGAAGATCCGTTCTTGGTGCAGTTTTTCACTAAAAACGAATCCTCACAAAAACACTGTGTGAACATAGCCTTAGACAAGACGCCTACAAAATGTCTCCTCTCAACTGTCACTCACTTGGTCATGTGATCTGGATGCCACACATGCAAAGCAGGACTTTCATTAACCCTGAGCATCCTTCTAATAGCAGAACATAACAGTTAAATCTCTTTGTGCATATACTGTATAAACCAGTGTTTCCCAACTCTAGTCCTCAAGGCACACCAACAGGTCATGTTTTCAGGATTTCCTTAGGATTGCATAGGTGATAATTTAATCACTTGCACAGGGGATAATTCCATCATCTGTCTAATGATAAGGAAATCCTGAAAACATGACCTGTTGGTGTGCTTTGAGGACTGGAGTTGGGAAACACTGGTATAAACCACATTCCATCTGCTGAATTTCCATGTACAACATTATCTGCACAGGGAAATGTTAAGTGCAACACAATAAGGTAGCCCTGTCAGCTGTGCTACATCTTAAAGGCACATACACCACAACTTTGGGGTATTACACACCTTGTATTGAAAGTCATCCCCATTCACAAGGAGCATAGATTTTTTTTATTCTATAATTGGCCAGCGCTGCATCGGGGGGTGGGAGAGGGCTGCGGATGGGCTGTGTGTGTTCACCCCGAGGGGGGGGTGGAGGAGAGAGTACTGCGGGTGGGCTGTGTGTGTGCACCCTGGGGGGGGGGGGGTGGAGGAGAGAGTACTGCGGGTGGGCTGTGTGTGTGCACCCTGAGGGGAGGTGGACGAGAGAGTACTGCGGATGGGCTGTGTGTGTGCACCCTGAGGGGGGGGGGGTTGGGGGAGAGGGGGTGGAGGGAGACTACTGCGGATGGGCTGTGTGTGTGCACCCTGAGGGGGGGGGGGTGGAGGGGAGAGTATTGCGGATGGGCTGTTTGTGTGATGTGGGCGTGCATGCTGTGGGACTGCCGATCTTCATGAGATCACAGCAGCAGCTCCAGGCAAGCACTGAGGCAGGGGAGCAAGATACTCCAGAACCCCTTAACCTACAGCAGGAATTACTTTTCTCATGAGCTAACTTCTAAATTTAATTATTTTTTTTATTTTATTTTTAACTTGCTAAACCTCTTACATTGGACCCCTCTGCGGTAAGTGAAATCTGTTTGTGTTTCTCTATGTACATTCAAATATATGTACAGAAATAAATCACTGGATGATTCATAGAATATAATTATCTTCATACTTGGATATTAGGATATAATTATTAATGTGCCAGAATTCTGGCATAATTTGCACCCAAAAACTCTTATTACTTGCACCACATTTGTTAGGCTCTTTTTATGACTGGAGCATGTGACATTTTTGAACAGGGGTGGAGCTTAATAGAAAGGGGAGTGGCTTAAAATGACAATGCAAATAGCTTTGCTTGATTAACATGTCCTATTGATTCTATTTGAAGCTTTTTTTAATTATATAGAATCTGCTTATGTCTGAATTATATCTTATTTTAGTCCTTTCTAAATGAAGAAACGATTGCATCCTCTTTTGCTGAGGTGCAGAAAGCTTTGGATTTCAAGAAGGAACAACTTCTGGACTTGGTTAAACAACAGCAAAGTGCATATAAAAAGCGCAGTGACGTGCAGAAAGTAACAAAAGCTCATCACAAAACGAGGGTACAAGGCCTCCTAAAGGATTGTGAGGGCATCGTGGATGTCTACGAACCAAGCAGCTTCCTGAAGGTAATGTCTCACTGTATATCACATTGTATGCTTTATTATTTTTAAAGGGAACCTCTAACACCTAACCTATCAATACATGTCCCTGCACCTTCCTATTATTACTGTTCTAATTATCCCTCTCTCTGCTAAATGCTTGCTTTCAATCTGCTAAAAAAGTTTTTTATGCTTACTAATTAGGATGATAAAGAAGCGGGGGCTACATGCAATAGTCCCCCTGGGCGTGTTAGTTTGCAGCCTGATTGATCCTTTATCACGCCCCCATGGGGGTGATCTTGAAATTTAATTTCGCGTCCCCAGCCTGGCTTCCTCCACTCTGCTGTAATGATTCCAACCCCTGTGCAATACTAAGGAGATCCTGAAAACCTGCACTGTTGGTGGGCCTTGAGGCCTGGAGTTGGGGACCTCTGCTTTAATGCATATTTTCTGCAATTTCACTGCACTTAGTGTTTTCCCCATTTCCCTGTACACTATATGGTAAAATAAATGATTTGCATCTAGAAGTGCAACTTGTCCCGCAAAAAAAAAAAAAAAAGCCGTCATCTGTTTATATTGACGGAGCAATAAAAAAGTTATGGCCCTTGGAAGCAGGGGAGCAAAAAACGAAAATGGGAAAACAAAAGATCGCCAGGTGGTGAAGGGGATAAGGCCCAGGTCTCGCAGCTCCTTTTTGTCACATGTAGTTGGTATGTGTTTTTTTTTTTGTTTTTTTTTCCTTGCAGAAATCTGCAGCATGTCAATTCTTGTAGCACATTTTTCGCAAGAAAATTCATGTAACCACACCGAAAACTTTTCAAAGCACAATTTTTATTTTTTTCTCTGCCAGGAGATGCAGACATTTTTGCGACTAAATACTCAATGTGCATTCATACCCTTTATCAGCTTTATTCACTTGCCCAAAATGGCTGCAATTTTCAACCTGACTGCGGATCTTTGGACCCAAGCTATATACACATGCATCATATAAACCTATGTAGCATAGGTGTATATGATGCTGGTAGTGAAGGCCAGGAGACTCAGTTTTCATATTATTGTCTTACAAGTCCTACATATCCTCTTTGCTGCTAGATGATGGCTGTAATAATTGACAATCATCTGACTTTTAATAGCTGTGGGTGGGCTGAAACGTAGACTGTCAACCTGTTAAATGCCACTGTCGAACTGTGACATTGGCATTTGCAGTGTTTCGGCAGGGGAAGGCATCTTTCTACGTGTCCAACAGCGTTCCCATGACATGATCACAGGCCAGTGATGGAGTCTGCTAAACATCTCTGTCTGTCATGATGGTACTTCTGTGCTAATTATAGAGGTGGTTCACTACAAAGTATAGTGGCCACATGAATTTACAGCTGTGAAGTCAGTCTTTTGCCTTTTACCTTTATTTGCCAGTTCTGCGTGTGCGCACTGTCACTGTCCTGCAAATCTCCATCACGTGATCCCCTGGCAGCAGCGGCCTCTGATGTCCGGTGATGTCATGTCCCGGAATTAGAAATTGACCCAGCGTCACCGACGCAGGACCCAGTGTCCTTGAGTGACTGGGCTGTGGGCAGAATTACCCCTCACATCACAGGGGACACTGCTGAAGAAATGGCTACCAACTTTGCTACTGAAATTCCCCCCCTTCCCAATACACTGCAGAGTTATCTATTGTGTATGGGGATCTTCCGTCATCCTGTCAGGTGACGTGCTCATGTTTCAATTAAACTTCTTTCTTTCCATCCACAGGTGGCGTGTGGCCTAAATAGAAGGTGTGTACTTTATACTTTAACATTTCCCACCTCCTTTGTGTTACGTCATATTTTTTTTTTTCTGTAATCTGGTGATCAGGCGGACAGCCCTCTACTAGCTTCACTGTTTCATTGGAACAATGAAAATGATTTTGATGATACGCTTAATATATAATGATCACATGGTCTGATTTGGTAATATTTTTATTTTAAGACTTAACTTTTTTTATTTTTTCTCCTACTATAGGATGAAATCTAACCTTGAACTTATGGAGTTCTGTGCTGATCACAGTCAAGACGTGTCGAGATTTCAGCCTCCGTGTGTAGATGTAAAAGCTGTACTGGATGCGGTGTCCGCACTGAAAATTGCAAGTGGCTCCAATGGTTAGCAGCTTTTAGGGTTTTGTATGTGTGGGGTTTTTTTTTTTTCTTTCTCCTGTATTTGCTGCCTTTGTTGTTTTTATAATTATTTGTACCTTGGTGCATGGTGGAGATATTGGAATATATTTAAACACTGGAAAGAATAAATTACAACTTATAATTTTCCCTTTTTGTAAAATAAAATAGAATATTGTGTAGCTGTGGGCTGTTTCTTAACCCTTGGTAACCATGTTTTGATGTGACCCTTACAGTGGAGCCTGCATCATAATCTCCCTGCTGCTTGCTGTACTATACAGCCAGTGTCTGGGTTTGACTGAAGTGAGTATAGCAGCTGATCTCCTCAGCCGACCTGTGCAGCTCACATCTTCCTGTGCCGGTTAACCTGTTAGATCACGCTGTCAAACATAGGGCAGCGAGGATCACGTTATTCCCCGATGCTATTGACAACCCTGTAACGTGATCAAGGGTCGGCGATGTGTTGCCATGAAGGTAAGGGGTCTGATGATGACCCCTGTTGCTGTGATGTACTTTCTGTGATTGCCAGTTGAGCCCCCGCATTTATGGGAGATATTAATTTCTGCTGTACGTCTGTACTGCAGAAGCGATCAGACATTGAAGTGGTAAGGCGCCCTAAGGGGTCAAGTAAAATAGAGTAAAAATAAAGTTTAACCTCTTCACCCCTGGGCGGTTTAAATATTTTTTCACCCCTGCTTCCAAGAGCAATAACTTTATTTATATTTATTGTCAATCTAGACTCACGAGGGCTTGTTTTTTGCGGGACAAGTTGTACTTTTGAATGACATATAATTTAATTTACCATAGAGTGTACTCATGTTCACAATATGGTAAAACTAACTTGTCGTTATGATGCCTCGGGTCTGTGTGAGTTTGTAGACCTGTAGTGTTCTCATTTTTTGGGATCTGGGGCTGTGTGACGGCTTTTTTTTTTTTTTTTTTTGGGGTTCTGTGCTCACTTTCAGAAAAAGCAGTGGTTTAGACATGACGTGTTGCCACTGCGTCCAAAATGATGTGTTGTACAGTAGCGGCACAGTGGATTGGATTTCATGAAATTCCATCCTCACTATGCTTCACCTGCCCACAGCGTGCTTTCAGCCGGGGTGCAGGTTTCTGACTTCCGCATCTCCACAGCATGTTAATTTAATGCTGCGGAGTCTGGAGTCACAATCAAATGCATGCAGGGAGAAGCTGCCCTGCACCCACCTCAGATGGTGAGTACAGGGTGGCTACTGTCTCCCTGCGGGCCCAGAGGAATTGCAGGTGCACACACCCCTGAGATGATTTTTTTTTTTTTTTTTTTTTTTTAATTTATACCCTTTTTGGGTAAACATACTGTTTTGATCACCTATTGCTGCATTTTATCATGATGTTGGGGCGAAAAAAAAAAATAACTTGGCGTTCGGACTATTTTTTTTCTGTCACACTTTTTCTGTGTTGCACACAGAGATATTTCTGGAGACATTGCTTGCAACTCACTGGTTGCAGTGAAATCATGGACACATTGTTCTATTTTGTTACCTTCAGTTCACTGATCTGATTTTGATGTTCTGTTTTGATAGATGCAGGGGGTGACTTGAAGATTTTATTCTTCCTTTTTTTGTTTTACTTTTACACTGTCCCTTAGAGCACCTCAGCTCTACCCAGTCTGATCGCTTGTGTTAAGCAGAGGTGCTTCACCTTCCCTTTACATAACACAAATAATCACTTTCTGCCAGCGACATCACTCAAGCATCGCTGGCAGAAAGTGATTTACGACAGCATCCGGGTCATCAGCTGACCCCAGGCAATGCATCGAGGTCCCCCGATCTCATCACGGGACAGACTATGACAGCGGGGCAAAGCATGATCCCTGGTTCAGTGCTCTAGATCGCACTGTTGGTGATTGACAGCATGATGTAAGGTGTTACCAGCAGTGATTGAATCGCTGATCCGATGTGCTGTTAGCTATACTTGTTAGCTGATCAGCTAATGTGTGTTGGGGATGATGTGAACTCAATGCATAAGAGTGACACTACCAAGAACGTGTATATACACAGTGGGGGGAAAAAATGTGTTTAGTCAGCCACCAATTGTGCAAGTTCTCCCACTTAGAAAGATAAGAGAGGCCTGTAATTGACATCATGGGTAGACCTCAACTATGAGAGACAACATGAGAAAACAAATCCTGAAAATCACATTGT